>JAQGAE010000120.1:0-55498 GCA_034696685.1 Julus scandinavius | reverse complement strand
ACATCCAGATACATGTTTTTACTCCTTTCAAACGGATGGCTATATTGTAGACCAATGAGCACCGAGTGCCATTCTGTGCATAGCAACCTAAAATCTACAACATTTTTTTCTTTGATCTTCACCGCCACTTGGGCGATCGATGTTTTTGCTTTATAAAGCATGCTTTTGAAAGCAAAAAGCACAAAAACATTTTTTGTGGAGCGTCCACACTGTAAGTTTCACAAACATGTTTTCGCAAACTCTGCTTTTGCTTTTTGCTTTTGGTTCGGTGTAGTCGTACCTTAAGAAATCATAAACTTTTTTTCAAAAAAGGATCCTAGTACCAAAGAGTCGATAGACCTCCTTTCATTTACTTCATTGAATGCAGGATCTCAAATATGGCTAATAAGCACACGTGTGTCACTCTGCGTTTAGCGCGGAATGATCTTTTAGTGGCACCCCTTAAAATATTTTTCAATATGGCCAGAAGAAGGCGCTTCGATCCTGTTCTCATTAGTTTATCGCATGACGGAGCTGCAGCTTTAATCGAAGTTATTGCAAGTGATTTGTTTTTTATTTTCGGTTTTGACCTTGGTGTATATTGAGGTCGTATTTATTTGACATTCTGTTTCGTTAGTACGACGTTTGAAGATGGTAGAAGCGTGGTACATGGACGTCTCGAACGATGAGGTTGACAAGCAGAAAGAACTTCATCTTGACCCTCCAAAGTTTGTAGATTTGGACGAAATGACCAAAAAAACTGGAGTTTTGTACTGGAAGGTATCAATATTGAGTATCGATGGGTCAGTAGCTGAAATAGTGCAGAACTGCAGAAACTAGTATAGCTCGATATACTTAATTGTGTATACAACATCTTTTCATGAATAAACTGCTGCTCTTTTTCGTTATAATTTTTAACCTGAATCCGTCAATTTTGCGCGATTTTTGGACCATATCTCCCCCCGAAATGTGATCACATATACCGCATTGTTCTTTACCCATTTCTTGTATTAGTAACGAAGCTTTTCCAATGAGTGAAAAAATTGCATCTCGTTTTCCAGATTGACGTGGGCAATCTTGAAAAAGAAGGACTCTTCGGAAAAATTCGCGAGGAACGAGGATATAACTACGAAGATATAATCGAAATATCCAGGGAAAAATTGTCGGATTTTGATGCGAAGGTGCATGAGCTTGGTACAACTGCAAGGCGGTTGTTGAAGTCATCATCTGTTGTTTTGTGCTTATGCGATTAACGCGACTTTCTCGTTCTTAGATAAACATGTTTTACAAAGAACATTTTCATGCCGACGAGGAAATTCGTTTCGTTTTGGAAGGCAGTGGATATTTTGACGTGCGAGATCTCGACGATGTTTGGGTGAGAATTCACGTTACCCGAGGAGATTTGATCGTTTTGCCAACTGGCATTCATCACCGCTTTACTCTGGATGCTGCGGTAAGTTTGTGTTTCGGACGAGCGTTCGAATGCATTCGCGAAAGTGAAGCGTAAATTTCTTTTTTTTTTTGCTTTTAACGATTTTAGAATTATGTCAAAGTGATTCGATTGTTTGTCGGAGAGCCCGTTTGGACTGCTTATAATAGACCCAACGACGACCACGAAGCTAGGAAAAAGTATTTGGACCTCTCAACAAAAGGATTTCTCAACTAGGGTGTTAAAAGGATCAGATTTCTTCCAAACAAATCTTCCAACTCGAACGATTGTACAAATTTGTGCCTTATAATTTCATACCTTACTAACTTTTTAAAGATTTCTTTCGACCTGAAGTTTGCCAAGGGATTTCTAGCTATGTTTTATTTCCTGTAACTGCAACAGGACCGTGTTGAGATGCAGTGGCGGCTCGTAGAAAAAATAAGTGAGGGTGTTGCGGAGTAATGGTTCGGAATTATACCGGGAAGCACGCCAGTCATGGCTGCAGGAGCGACAGTGCTCTCGCTCCCTCGCAGCAGGCGTGCAGCTTCCGCGCATGCACACAACAGTCAAACACCGCGCCGCTGGAACTGTGAAATGCTGTTGCATAAAAAAAATTTTAAATCTTTTTTCATTAACTGGGTAAGTTTGTCAAAGCTAAAGAGTCAATTAAATAAATTAAAGAATGGATTAAGAATAAATTAAATCAATTTGAAAGAATTAAAGAAAAAAACCCTCATTATATTAAATGTTATCGATGAAATCCTGTGATTGGGGGTGTTGCAGTTCCACAGTGCCTATGCACAAGCCGCCACTGGTTGTATGTTATTATTAAATTCAATGTCCGTGATGGATCTTTCCGATTAGCCCCCAATTGCTCGTTTGCAAAAAACAGTGAATGACAAAATAAAAGGTGCTTTCAGAATACACTTAGCTGAAGCGCTTTACTTAATGTTGCAATTAATTTCTAATCCATCTGAAAGGTGACGTCACTAAACATCGTTTTTGCAAAGTTTCCCAAGATGCATTGCCAAAAAACAATGAAAGAAAAACCACCGCTAGAGCGCTTTACCTAATTGCTTTGTAATAAAGCAATTAGTTCTTAATTCATCTGATAGGTGCCGCCACCAAACAGTCATCGTTTTTCAAAAGTTTCCCTAGATGCACTGCCAAAAAACAATGAAGGATAAATCAACAGGGGCTTTCAGGAGAATACACTCTAAGCTAAAGCGCTTTACTTAATTGCTTTGTAATGAAGCAATCATCATTTTTGCAAAGTTTCCCAATATGCATTGCTAAAAAAACAATGAAAGAAAAGCCGCTTTGGTACCTCTGTTGATGAGTACAATGGAGAAAATGCAAGAAACTCTCTTTCCGAACGCATCTGACAGTCGTGCCGCCATTTTGTTCCCATTTGATTCTGCTCATTGCTGTTGTTGTTTCCTCGTTGTTTGGTCGTGTCAGTTTTTTGACGTTATCGTCCTCCTTTCAATTAGTTCTAATATCATTTGGAAATGTCTATCGCCCACGTGAAACCAAGAAACGAGAAGGTTACTTGCCCTTACAATCCATCTCATCGTATCGAGAATGGACGAATGCCAATACACTTGATCAAATGTCGTAGGAATCACGATGCTGTAAGAATATTACGTATTCATGCTTTTTTTTAAATATACTGTTTTATCACGCTTTGTTCTAGTTTAAATTGTGTCGAAGATCTTTCACGATAACAATGCCGATTTGACGTCAATGCATATGGAAATTAAGTAAATTCATACTAAAATGTAATCAATAGTACTGTGTCAGCACATGTACAATGGCCCCAATCAACTAATTAAACTGCAGACATTTGCGAAATTTTGTGGGTCTGCTTGAGTACCCCTGCTTGAATGCAGTGCCATGTAGTGAACACACAAATGCATAAGGTGACAAAGTTCTATAGGGTCAGATCCGAGTGTATGTTTCATATTTTAGGTCAATATCAAATGATCAGGACTCAACGTTTAGTAGGGCTAACGAACAATTGGATTCTTAATTCAATGCAGTACCATGTAATCGGCACACAAGGGCCTAGGTGGTCTGCATGGACAACCCATTGTGTACTCTTAATTATTCTACTTGACACACAATTTCCATGATTATCCATCATGATGGACGTCAGCGGGGAAAGGAGTCAAGGACCCCACACTATTCCTCCTTCAAAAGTGTTTGAAACCGTAGGGTTACTCGAGATAAAATTAAATATCCCGGGAAGACATTTTAAAAAAAATGACACACTAAAAGTAAACGTATCTGAGGCACTGAGTCGAAGATGACGTTTAATCCCGAATATGAACCTGCGCGGGCACCCTTATCACGTAACAACTTAAAAGATCTTTTTTTATTATTTTCAATTTCAGAGTCAATTTGATAAGTGTCCTTTCAACGCTTCACATGTAATGCCCATAGCGGAAAAAGTGTACCACATTTCGATATGTCCCGACAGGGCGGTCGCAGAACGGTACTTGGTTAACTGTAACGGTGCGTTTCCACTTTTATCGTTGCGGGGTTTTGGCTCGGATATATCGTTTTTATTTTATGGTTAACTTATGTTTTTTTTTCTTCGTTTTTATCGAACGCTGCTAGTTCTCAGACCAACTGTAAGCGCGCTAAATCAGGATTTGTCAGCAGAAATTGAATTACCTCAAGCCTCTGAAAATTGGGATTTAGGTAAGGTGTTTTTTGAGCAAACAACATGATAAACTCGCTGCTAGGAAAGATCTTGCTCAATAGTTTTTGATTAGCATCGTTTGATGAATTTTTTTCTGTATCATTAAGAGGTTGGTTCTCATGCCGGTCCAGGATACGATCCGACAAAACGTATGAGCGAACAGGCGTTCCATAATCCTAACATCTTGTAAGTCCGTCTATCGTTCGAAGTTTTATCCGAATTTATCCGAATTCGTATAATTGGGGTTTGGCATTAGTTAACATACCTTTAACTATTCTATTGATTTTGATGAGTCATTATTTAATAATTTATTAAATAGCTCTTCCATGACTAAATCGGAGAAGAAGGAGTTTCGCCAAGCTCATAATTTAAACGGTTGTCTTGCGAAGTAAGTTAGTTATTATTTTATTTTTCGTTATTTTGATATTGCCGTTATTTGTTTGCGATTATTAACTGTCGTTAGATCTGACGAGGAGATTTATTTTTATATTTTTTGTCATTTTAAGCCAACAAAATGGCGATGAGGATGTCTGCGATATAGTTGGCGCAATAACTGCCCCGTTGAAACATCTTCGACTGCCGAGAGAAGATGGAATGGTATTTGATTTGCCTTTCTCGTGAAAATTTACGACAGTTTATTGTATTCGAAATGGTTAGCAAATCTTTAGCTGTCTGTTAAGACCTTTAATCTTAGTTATTCCCGCCACAAATTTGTGTATATCCAGGTTTAAAAGCAAAGGTCTTTAAAAGTCTTCAGTGAATCGCAAACGTACGAGTTGATCTTTTGTCATCTTAACCATACTTGTACCGAATTTTTAGTTTAATAGCAAGGAGTTAAACCAGTGGGTTAAAGATCACTAAATTTTCCTTTAAAATTCCTCGGTGTCTTATAAACGAATACAAATTTGACTTTCGATTAATGCCTTAATTTAAGTTATCGCCTACAAAAATTGTACCTCGCTTAACGTGGATTTAATTTTGTTTTCGTCGATAAGGCTGCCCAATCCATGCTGGTGCTCGGCGGTTGCAAAGGTTCCGCTACACCTGCCCCAATTTCACGGATGCCTTCCGCGAAAGGTAGCGGCAATTCGAAAGTCGGCGTCGAAACTTTGGTGACCATATCTAAGGGCCGTGGCGTTTACAAATTCCCAGGTAAGAGCAGTGCGCGGAGGTTTCCTCGAAACATCTTCCGTTGGTTAGAAGAAACGTATCTTTTCTTTGAAAAGATCAGACGGTATGGACTTGCTAATAGCAATATGCAGTTAGCTGGTACGTCCCCGTATAAGACTTTGGACCCCTTTGCCATTTGGCGTGTGTTTATGCAGAATTTAATTCTTTCCATGTCTTCAAGTGGTTGTTAAGATCAAATCCTGCAATCTTAATATTACGGTCATCATACATGTATTAGCTTTTCGACTAATGGCTCGTTATCTAAATAATTTTGCGCTTTTTTAGATGGTTTTCGCCAATCGGCACTTCCTGCGCCTGGTTTTGGTGCTGCAAACGAAGCATTGAAGTACAAGTTGCGTTTACCGTCCGGATCTGCTGGTAGATTTCAAGTTTTAATAGCTTATTTCTGTAGTTAATTTAAATTTGTTGTTAAGATACAAAACTATCATCAGAAATTTTTCTTGCAAAAGGTGCAATCGGTTTGCCAAAACATGTTGTATGTCCGTCAATTCTTTTTATTTATGTTTTTTGTTCCATTTCTCTATAGAGGGTAAAATTGGTGTTCCTCGACCTTCGCAACCCGTTAACGGTAACCTCAGTTTGTGGTCTTTGTTTTATTAATCTCTCGTGTTCGGTTTAATTTTTGATTTAATCGTTACATTTTTGGAAAATCTTTTGCAGACAACAGTAGCACTACGAGCGAGGAAAATGTAAGCATCTGAAATCATCGAGTCTAAAGTTGTTGTTTTTAATTTTCAAGTAATTGTTTTTCGCGTTTTAAGGATGGCCAAGTTTCTAATAAACTGAGGAATCGATTGCAGAAAAAAATTAAACAGGTATTAATGAAATTCAGTTCAATTCGATAACCTACAGCTAGAAAACAAATAAGTAGCACCATGCTGGTAGTTGCTTTTAACAAAACCTTGTGCCCTATGCTGGACCATTTAAATATCCTGAACT
This sequence comes from Julus scandinavius, assembly GCA_034696685.1. NCBI lineage: Eukaryota > Metazoa > Arthropoda > Diplopoda > Julida > Julidae > Julus > Julus scandinavius. The sequence goes on along the minus strand of JAQGAE010000120.1, from coordinate 49,253 downwards.
TTAACTATGCTGTGAGGGTCCCAAAGCTGGAGCTCAGTATTGAGTTACACCAAGTTTCCTTTACATTATTATTATTTCAGATTGATGTACTTATCGAAAAGCAGGCCGATGGCACAAAGTTAAACATAGAAGAGGTAAGCATGATTTTGTGAACCAGTCGGGTTTTTTTTCAATGGATCTTCTGATTGTTTTAAGTTTATTTTGCAGTTGGAAAAAATTTCAAAGAAAGACGAGATTTTGCAAGTCTTGAAACTTCTGCCGGAAAACTAACAGACACTACCGTTAAGCTGAAGATTTTTTTTATTTGCAGCCATGCAGATGGAGATTTTTTATCTTGGTTTTACGCTTGCGTTATTGTTTATTAACCACCCAATTCATTTTTAGCCTTTTTATCGTTGCTTATGTACCGTTTGTGAATCCGCCTATCAAAAACTAAAACTTCGTTCCCGGCATTCCTTTCGGTCGTTATATCAAAAAAGCGGGTATAGGCTCATTAGTTAAAGTATGTTTAATTAAAAAAAGGTGTTTTTTTTATTATGGCGACGTTCGCAAATGGGCTTTTATTGCATATTTGATATCTTATTTTTTTTTTTTTTTTCGCATTTCTCGCGTTAGTCTGTTCCGATCGTGACAGTTTTGTTTTTCCGCCCTTTTTTTATTGATAATGGCAAAATAATGTGTCTAGATTTTGTTATATTTTGCAAAAACTTTAGGATCTGATTTGTCCAAGATTCTAAGTTCATATTGTACATACATGTATCTAGCTCACGAAGTTAAGTCATGAGTAAAAGACTATTGATCTATTGATATTGTGCGAGGAGTTCTACTTTATTGTTTTATGGTAAACAAGGTTATCTCGATATAAATCCAACACGTAATAATCAGGAACCTGACAGATTTAAAGCTCAAATGTATAATTTACATGTACCTACAGATATAGAAGGCATGGAAATTAGCGCCACACATATATATATATATATATATATATATATATATATAAAGCTACATCCAATGAACCACCATTTCATGTGATTGCTGACATGTTCTTTGAAATTTCAAAATTCCCGGGAGAGAAAGACGTCACTAAATATGACGAAATCTCATATAAACGAAGCAGACTAAAATTTCAAGATGGCGGACGACGTAATGGAATTGGATGCTGCCCAAACGGACAAATTATTGCAATTTCAGGTGAATTTATTTGTTTTTGTTTATTTTTTGTGCCCACCTTCGTTTTTCTAAGCCCCATAAAATCGAACCTTCGTTTTGAAACGAGTCGTTGAAAGGGTTTATGTCCGTAAACGGCGATTTTTCGTAGGCCTATGAAACACTAGTCCTAACTGTTTGTAGAAGTTTTGTGTTCCATCTTCCGTTGAGCTAAAACTCGTGTTTTATTGCCGTTATTTTTCTAAAAGCAGTACTTAATCGTCTCGTTCTTTTTATGAAACTAGGATTTAACCGGTATAGACGACATTGCGAGATGTCGTCAGTTATTGGCTTCACACAATTGGGACCTAGAGGTATGACTGAATGCCTTTTGTTCATTCGAAATGTCTGTTATTGGCTCTAGAAATATCTATATTATCTTACAACTTAAAATGAAAGGTATCAAATGAGATGAGAAGGTATGGGGAGTTAGCCGAAGGTGTCAGAGGGTATCATATGGTAGAAAAGGTTTCTTATTAAGAGTATGAAAAGGGTTAGTAGGACATTTGTGGATTTCATTTTGGAGTTTGTTTGTTTAGGTTGCAGTTCAGGATACCCTTAGTATACAAGAAGGAACGCCGTCTGTGTTTAATCCTCCGTCAGACAATTCTCCTACCGTCGTGACGCATCCGTTAGATCAAAGGTACGATTTGTGGCTTTCCGAGGTTCGACATGTATCTTGAAATCGAGGCATTGCTCCCAAAACTCGACGTTTTATATATTCTTGTTTCGTCCGTTAATTTAGGATATATAGCGTCATTAGACCAAGATGGCCGCAGGGACTAAGAGGATGGAGTTATTTCTTTATAAGCTTTCCGTTCATGTTTATTTACTCGACGCTTATGAACATTATGAATTTTGCTCGTAAGTATTTACGCATCGTTTCTATACGGTAGAACCCGGACGAGAAGTCTCGTTATTGCTTTTAATGTGCCGTCTCTTTTAATTCGCCTTCCCTTAACCCTCCCAAGTTTTGTTTTTGCAGGCAGCTATGGCAATTACTTTTTAATAAGTTCCCGCTTAGAAAATCTCTAACCCTCTGAACCCTTCAAAGACTTCTTAACGAGGATCTACCGTATTTCTAATTAATTTTTAATGTAATTTTAACCTATTTCGTTGTTTGCAAACATTAGCAACACGTTTTTTTTTTGCAGTAAGATTAGTGAGGCCCGATTCGCGGCAAAGTAAGACACGATTCAAACACAGTGACAGTCGATCGCAGTTTATTGTCTACGCGGTTTAACGGTCGTTTGCTTATTCGCAGATGTCGTCGACCCACTAGGTGATGTACTGAGCTTTATCAGTCAGTACGAAGCTAATTATGGATCGCTCCATCCTGTGTTTTATCAAGGAACATATAGTCAAGTCTGTCCATCTTTTCCTCTTAATCTCGACTTAATTGACATTTAATTGAGGCGTGTGGTTGAAGTAAATTTAATCGTTTCAGGCTGTAAATGATGCTAAAAGGGAACTTAAATTTCTTTTGGTGTATTTGCATTGCGAAGATCATCAAGACACTCCAGAGTTTTGCAGGCAAGTTTTTTTAAAGTTTTGGGCTTTAGACCTGGTAACGCATTTCTAATCTGGTTTGGAGAACCTTAAAATATTTCCATTATGGCTCGCAAGTCCATTGTGACATTTCCAATTTGTCTTCCAAACCCAGAAATATTTCCAATAAGGCACCCAAGTCCTTAAAATATTTCTTGGGAGTTCATGTGGCCTCTGAAACCTAATGGCATTTTCCAATGTTCTGCTTGTGTTTTAGCTGTAAATGAACTATTTGACATTGTTGCTTGCATTCCAGGTTGACACTTAGCGATGCAAACGTAGTCAATTTTATAAATACCAGCGTGTTGTTCTGGGCGTGTTCCATCAACACACCCGAAGGATTCAGAGGTACGTCGGCGTATGCTACGACACTATTTCTAATGTGTAGTTTTGTTAAATTTGGAACTTTTTCAGTCTCAAGAACGTTGAGGGAGAACTGCTACCCTTTCCTGGCCGTTATTGTCTTAAGAGATAACAAGATGACTGTTGTAGCGCGGCTGGAAGGGGCCGTTAAACCGCAAGAGTTAGTAGATCGAATGCAGCTAGTCATCAGGGATAACGAGGGATCACTTATTGCTGCTAGGGCCGACAGGTAAGGCCGACAGCGATTAACGAGCGATTGGTGGGACCTTGTGTGGTTTACTGTTTAGGGTCAAAATCGTTATATTAATTTGATGGGTATTTACATGAAATGTCACGTTAAGTACCTAAATTTGAATTCAAATGTTCGCGTTAGTTATTTACTAAATTAAACATGCCATACCCTATTGCTGTTTTAATGAATGATTACCACTTTAAACAATAAAAATGGGGTAACATGACTGTATTGTTGTTTTAGAAAACGAATATAATCGCGCCATTTCCCTATCATCAGATTTTTTGTTTTTTTAAGAGAGTTACGACGAACCATCGTAAAAGACGTTGCATTAAAAGACAAATGGGAGCTCGACGACGCGTAATACGTCTTCCTATTTTCAGACACGAACGTAACCTGACTCAAACCATTCGCCAGCAGCAAGACGAGGCCTACTTGGAGTCCTTGCGTGCCGATCAGGAGAAAGAGAGGCGGAAGCAGGAGGAGCGAATGAGGAGAGAAGCTCAAGAAAGGGAACTGCACGAGAAAGAAATGCAGGAGATTCAGAGAAAAGAGGTTGTAAATATTCAGCGCTGTCTACATGCATTACCACTAAAAAATGCTAATTTCTTTGTTGATTCGTTCGTTTGTAGGAAATACGCCGTCAAAAGATCGAGTTGGCCGATCAGATTCCGACCGAACCTTTAACAAACGATCCGTTATCAATTAGAATAGTCATCAAGTTGCCCCAAGGCACCAGGCTGGAGCGAAGGTTTTCCAGAAATCTTTCCTTAAAGGTACGATCTTGCTAGCTGTTAGGATCGCGAACTTTAGCCATTTAGGACGACAGCTACAATCCACATCATGATACAGCTATTAGTATAATCAATACGTTTTAGTTATGGTTATTAACCTCGATGTGACCGCACCAATTTAGCTCGATCGTAATCCAAAACACGATTCCACCTATTTAGATTAATTGAATTTTAGCTCATCCGGCAAAAACTCTCATCTCGGATTTCAACTCGACGGCCATTGATTGTAATCCGTTATGTGACTACAACGTGTTGTTGGTCGTGCGTGCCGTTACTTTTATCTTATTTTTGGTTTTATCCTTTCCAGTATTTGTATTACTTTGTGTTTTGCCACGACGAGTCGCCGGACGAGTTCGAGATCGTGACCAACTTCCCTCGCCACGTCCTTCCCTGCAAGCCGACTCCCGAGTGCCCCGAACCGCCTTCTTTTGCCGAGTCCGGATTGGGAAAATCGGAAATGCTTTTCGTACACGATCTGGACGCTTGAAGGAAACGCGTTTCGCGAACGTTCCAAGACGGATTCTTGATTTTAAGACGCAGCGTCAGATTAAATGAAATGTCGCGTGGCGAGATACGCTTTAGCGTTTTTTTTTATCAACTCCGCATTTGGGAGACAAGACCGGAAGAAGAAAGAGAAAAACGGTTTTTGTACGAAACTTTTGTCGTTTCAAACGAACATTTGATCTCGATGACTGAGGACGCTTTGAGGAAACCGGGATCAAATATATTATTTGCTATCAATAATAACGTATTTGAAATAAAGGAAATTGTTTCGATCGAATAACGAGTTTGATTATCTCACCAGTTTAATTTACGAGATGAAATTTAAAATAAAAAAACTACATAATTACGAAGTATTCTGTCTGTAGTAATACCTCCTAATTCTAAATTCAATGATGGGCAAATAAGCGCCGATGTGCCACCCTGCGGATACCGTCTTACCGTAAGTGGAATTGAATTTCCTTTCTGTTTGAATTTGAGCGGCGAATTTAAACGTAATTTTTCAATTTTCAGATTAAAAAGCTGTTTCCACACTTAACTGCACCTTTTATTCTGACGAAAAAACAACAAATTTTCGTTTGAAATCGTGTGCCATGCGCTTTTTTTCACAATACTGTGCACAAATAATTAACGCGCTCATTTAAATGAAGTAAATTAATTAATCAACACATAATGCACTTGAGTGCAAAAAAAACGACTCACCTGCATGAATCAAATAAAAATGTGTTTTTTTTCTCAGCAAACAAATGTCCGATTTAAAATCGGAAAAATGTGTTTTGTAGACAATTTATTCCTGTTTATAATTCGCCTAGTGTGAAAAGAATTTCTGCTGAATTTCTCTGGAGAATAGCCTGCCACTCGTGCGGCTACTTCTGGTGGAGCGGTCATTTTATCGAGAAACCGTTAATTAAAACTATGTCTGGATATGTGCTCATAAAGCTCTGATAATCAAAATTGCATTCAGAAACACTTACAGCCACAGGGGTACAACGATGCATGTGGCATAAATAATGAAAATTTGGGTTGCTTTGAGTACAACATTTTTCGTCTCAACGATGCGTCGATCAGGACTTTTATGAAAATTAGGCGATTCATAAATTGTCTACAAAACACATTTTCCCGATTTTAAATCGGACATTTGGTTGATGAGAAAAACATTTTTTCTTGATTCATGCAGCTAGGTGAGTCGATTTTTTTGCACATAAGTGTAATAAAGTAATTTAACGACATAAAATTCCAATTCAAATATGTATTTACATACGTGTGGTTTGCTCACACACCGATTCTAGGACAGCGTGCAATGTAAATTGAATAGGCACACGTGCAAAACAACTCCGTCCACATTGCATTTCGGGTAATTTGAGCGTCTAATTTAAAAGTAATTAAAACGTGGTTAACCGTTTTTAAGCTTTCAATGAGCAGCAGCATGAGGTCATCATCCTGTGGGACACTCTGACTAAGGACCTACATATTTCAAAGGATTATTTTTTTCCTGCCAATCACTCGCTTCTCTTAAGTATACAGCAATCACGCCATTGGTTGCTTATACGAGTTTCAGACATCGCGTTTCGTTAGCGAAAAACAAAAAACTTATAAAAGGGCAACAATTTGAAATAACTTCTTGTGCGTGCATCAAGTTGTGCCTTTGACGCTGAATTTGAAAATGCCCTCGATAGTGCCCGTGATATGGCGCTCGAAAACGTCCGTGGAACCGCTTGCGCGAACGTCCGTGCAACCGCGTGCGAAAGCGTCCGTGGAACAGCGTGCGAAAACGTCCGTGGAACCGCGTGCGAGAACGTTCGTGGAACCGCGTGCGAGAACGTCCGTGGAACCACTTGCGAAAACGTACGTGGAACAACGCGTGAAAACGTCCGTGGAACAGCGTGCGAGAACGTTCGTGGAACCGCGTGCGAGAACGTCCGTGGAACCACTTGCGAAAACGTACGTGGAACAACGCGTGAAAACGTCCGTGGAACAGCGTGCGAAAACGTCCGTGGAACCGCTTGCGAGAACGTCCGTGGAACCGCGTGCGAGAACGTCCGTGGAACCGCTTGCGAAAACGTACGTGGAACAATGCGTGAAAACGTCCGTGGAACAGCGTGCGAGAACGTCCGTGGAAGCGCTTGTGAGAACGTCCGTGAAACAACGTGTGAAAACGTCCGTGGAACCGCGTGCGAAAACGTCCGCGGAACCGCTTGCGAGAACGTCCGCGGAACCGCGTGCGAAAACGTCCGTGGAACCGCTTGCGGAAACGTCCGTGGAAGAGAGTGAGTCAGCTGTGAATTTATATGCTGAAAGGTTTGCATATAGCAGGGATGTTTATAAGTATGGAAAAGCTAGTCAAGAAAATTTTCGTAAAAACGGTGGTCAGCCTCTTCAGTATAATTTATTTACACCGGCAACACCTTATAAGGGTAAGGGTTTCTTTCTAATATAATTTCTTTTCAAATGAGCGGCGCGCTTATTCCGCGTCTTCAATGTTTTCGTTCCGAAGGGTAAATTTAAAATGTTGACTAGCTTAATTTAAAGGGTATTGTCTCCTTCGTGGCTTTATAGTGGCGTATGCCATTTTTAAACAAATTCAAACTATAGATTTTAAGCTTGCGCATTTTGTGAGCACGATGCGTAGATACACGTGGTGCTAATACGGAAATAAGACTCCCGATGGCTGCAGGTTTTAAGGTGTAGATCGGTGAAAAACAATTTATGGAAATTATCACGGCGTTATATATTACAGTTTTATATCGTGTGTTCTTTCAAATAATATTCCTATACTTTTCAAGTTTTATCAATATATGCGATTACGCTATAGCTTGCACGCACGTGTTAAGATTACGAAAGAAAGATTTCTAAAATGCTTATGAACATATTTCCATAAACATGTTTGTCTAAACATTGTTGTCCACATCAAAAACACATTTCGAAAATGACGAAATGTTTGTTGTTTGTGGCGAAAAACTGGCGTCTGCTCTAGATAGCACATGGGTCAATGCTCTACGTCATCATGCATGGTAGCTGGGGGATATATATATATATATATATGGTCATGATATAAGGGTCTTGGTAGAAATGTTTTTATTCTCATCTTGCCTATAATTTTAAAAAACTCTAAACCACGGGTCTGTTTTTTTGACGAGATCATGATGAGCTCATTACTTGAGAATATTACTTTCGGCGTAAACGTTTCCGGGTTAATATTTTAGCTTGCTGGACGACAATTGTAAATTATGTTGATCCTAAATTTGAATGAATGGGACTCGCGCGTGTGTTTCTAACCTTTCTTTTTCCATTTATTAAAATAATTGATACTTTTAAGTACGTAAATTTGCTTAGGATAATGCATTGACGTAGTATTACGAAAGCTGAATGTTGACTCCCAAAATGGCGGCATCGAAAAGGGTTTAACCACTCCTGATAACGTCACATTGGCGGCCATTGCTTGGTTTGATGTCGTTTTGTGTGAAGCATTTCTGAATTTGGATATGATTTTTTGGTTGATCTTCGTCTGATACAGGACGCTAAAATGTATCCTATTGGTCAACGTAAGTTCCGAATTTCATATTTTATCTTCTCGACCTTAAACCTTTTCCTAAAAGGGCGTGAAAACGGAAATGAAAGATTTTCATTTAGGCCTAATGAGACCCTTCACAAAGCAAATCTTTAACCCTTCTGTGTGAAAACCTTCAAATATTCAACATTTCCAAATTTAATGTATGAATTACATGGCTATACGTGAAACACTGTCGTCTTAACGACAACAATAAATATAAAAATATCTGAAGTCTTTCTAAAACGGGGTTTTCCCCCATTAGTTGTATGTAATATGGGTTTGAATGGGATTTTTTTTTTTTTGATAAGCCTAACCCTTTTATCCAAGGATTATTTACATTGTTTTCTCTATCTTTACGTTTTTGGTAGCCTGATGAGTAAAATCTGCATATTATATTTAACGTATCCCCAGACTCCTCCTTTTTGTGTGTCCTCAGAGGATATTACACCCTTCATCCTGTTACTAAATTACATAATACTTGTATAACACCTAAACCATCACCAACCTGTAGTAGCCTGACCTAATCTAGATTAACCATAACTTGCCCTGCCATAACCTCCTAGATTAACCCACACTAGACTTGCCTAGTTAAACCTAACTTGATCTAGCAGAAATACTTCAGTCAAAATTAGTTTAATGCAACTTGGCTTAAACTAACTTTAACTAACGTGCAAACTAGTTGATAAATGTGATTCACACTACAGTTAAGAAATGAAAATGTAGCATTTTTCATATTGATCTGAATCATGATTAGTAATTGTCGGTTGCACCACAATGAGGAAGGAATTTCGTAAAATGGACCAAATTTAGTACTTTGATAGTACTTTCGTGTAGGGGTTAATGGCTACCATGTCCAAAGGTTAATCCATTTTTGAAATTAGTAAAATAATTGACTCCTGGATGACGCACATGGTCTGGATGTTGTCTTTAATTGATGGTCCCCCTTAAAATAAAGCTAAGAAGTTAAATGTGGCCATTCAAAATCGTGGCTTTTTGGCCCTAATGTTATCTTTCACATCCCACGAGAAAGCAGGTGTCACGGTACTTTCATTGAGGTAAGAGTTTGTGATGCTCCTATAGCAAGGTGTGAACGGGTAACTGCCATGGCAGCAAATGTCACGGCATTACTGGTTACATGCGTGAGAAGATACAATGGTGGTTAGTTTATTCTTTAAAAAAAAGTAGATGGATATGAATTTGGTAATAAAGGCCTTGACAAGTCTAACTTGTCATATAGGTTTTTATGCCGCGCTGGCGGTAACCCCAATACGTGGGTTACGTGCTTGCCTCTCGATTCTAAGATGCGGGGTTCGCTCCCCGGCCGAGATCGGTGGGAATTTTTATGGATGGGAGAAATTCCCTAAGTGGCAGCTCTTTCGGATGAAGTCCCCCCTCGTAGGCAAAATTTCCAGGTAGGTGATGAAGGCTCATCCCCTGGCGTTGGTGTTTATCCCCCGTGTTGCAGAATTGCGCCAATGTTAAAAATGAACAAACAAACAAATATATATATATTTTTTAAATTTACATTCCTGAACATTATTGAAATCTTCTAAAAGCAGGTGAAGCATGTGATGTTTTATCCTGAATTTTGTTTTGGAAAAGGGCGTGTTTTGAACTAATTAAGAGCCTCGTTGCATTATTGATAGAACACTACCACTTGAAGAATAGAGTCAGTATTGTCAGAATAATTATTTTACCATTGCAAATCATTTTTTTGGATTCTTACCTAAGTAATGAAATGCGTGAGAATTTACACATTTGTGCGAACAGAAGTGGTTGGATCACAATATTTTTAGCCATTCCTTCGTTAATTGATTTGGTCGCAGTTGGCACAAGTCTTTATTTCCATTTTTGTAATCGAATATGAAAGCATATAAGTAATACTGGTATATGTTTTTTACCAATTTAATAAAATGTTGGAAAGGTCCCATTAATGAGGGAGATATAGCGGTGACTAAGGGCATTTTCAAATAATCTTGATCACTGTGTCCAGTCTTAAGAGGATGTGTAAACAACATTTTTGCACTTCTGAATATTGAACTTGTAAATTATGAGTAAATAGAGTGAGTGTCAAACATCAATTGTTCCTGGAAGTTCCGGTCCACATCGATACATTTTATATGCATACTGCACAAATTTATCTCTTGGTGGTAATTGGAGGGAAGGACTTCCTTGACTTGGTTCTTTCGCCAAATCCTGATGTGGTTTTTGTAAGTTTAAAGCTTACAAGAACCTGATGAATTTCTTTTAGTTTTCAGCGCGCAGTAAATCTTAAATGTTAGGATCCTAATTAAGTTCTGTTTTAAATGTAGCTCCTGGCCCTGCAGGGCCTTCAATGGGTGCCCAGGCTGGAACCCCAGGTCAGCCTGGCACTGCCGCACCCTTAACCATGATTCCACCCTCTGGAATCCAACAGCCACCGAATCCCAACCAACCTCTGCAAGTGAACCCGGATTTACCGGTGTTCGTTTGTCCGAGACGGCCAAATCAAGGAATGGAGGGAAGGCCCATCATGTTGCGGGCCAACCACTTTCAGATAAACATGCCAAGAGGGCTCATTCATCATTACGACATCACCATACAGCCGGACAAGTGCCCCAGGAAGGTTAACAGGTCAGTATATATATATTATTCTCTCATTTTTGGGGTTAAATGCAGTAGAACTCTGCCATTAATTCAATACTCTGCATTTTAATTTCAAAGTTCATTTCAATTGCCAAATTACCCATGTGCTAATATCCTTAGCGTTCGTTGGTGCGTGATCATAATTAATGTTTATGCAATATTCTTGTTTTGTGAAGAGAAATTATCGAAACCATGGTCCAAGCCTACTCGAAAATATTTGGATCTCTGAAGCCGGTGTTTGACGGAAGGAAGAATCTGTACACGAGGGATCCACTGCCCATTGCCAGAGATAGGGTAAGCAGTGTACGAGCAACCTTGTTAATACAACAGTAAAAAGTAAAATGCCATCGTAGGACGGTGTCGATGCGAGCGGATAAATTAAGCTTAGTGTTGTTATTATTTTTGTTTAGGTTGAGCTCGAGGTGACTTTGCCAGGGGAAGGAAAGGACCGAGTGTTCCGCGTTGCCGTCAAATGGGTTGCTCAAGTCAGCTTGTACGCTTTGGAAGAAGCCCTAGAGGGACGTTCACGGACTATTCCCCTCGATGCCATTCAGGCTTTGGACGTTGTTATGAGACATTTGCCGAGCATGACGTGAGTGCATAATTATTTGCGTAATAGCCCCTAAATTTCCAAATGTTTCTGCATTTTTTTTTCTTTCTTCAATCTTCATGTTTTTTTTATGGTGTTAATGAATGGCTTTTTTTATTGTTTACAGTTATACCCCTGTTGGGCGATCCTTCTTTTCCTCTCCAGAAGGATACTATCATCCTTTAGGTGGTGGAAGGGAGGTGTGGTTTGGCTTCCATCAGAGCGTTCGACCGAGTCAATGGAAAATGATGCTTAATATTGATGGTAATTTGCCCTTTGTCTTTAAACACGGGAAGTTTCAATTTGTTTTGGATGGCGTGGTTTTTCCCCAAGATCAACGGCCCTCCTTTCTTTTTTGCGTACAAGGTTATCTCGTCATCTCTGTATCTTTTCTTTCAGTATCTGCTACTGCTTTTTACAAGGCACAGCCGGTAATCGAATTCATGTGCGAGGTGCTCGATATCCGCGACATCAACGAACAACGCAAACCGTTAACCGATTCCCAGAGGGTTAAGTTCACCAAAGAAATAAAAGGTTGGCATCGTCTCTTTCTAGCTCTGCCCGCAGATTGCATCATTTTTGTTGCCGTATATCATTTTAGAGAAATTGATTTGTTCGAGTTGGCTTTTTTAATATAGGTTTAAAAATTGAAATTACGCACTGCGGGACGATGAGAAGGAAATACAGAGTCTGCAACGTCACCCGGCGTCCTGCTCAAATGCAATCGTAAGCCAAATCCCTAGATTTCCTTTGCCTATAATGCGACAGTTTTTTAATAGCTCTTATTTGCCACGTCTTAGATTTCCGCTACAGCTAGAGAATGGACAGACGGTAGAGTGTACAGTAGCTAAATACTTTCTTGATAAGTACAAGATGAAATTGAGGTTCGTATTTGTTAATCTTGAAATGACAATATGCTGCAGGTTCTAGAGTTGTTATATTGAAATGTATTCTTGCAGGTTTCCACATCTTCCGTGTCTGCAAGTCGGTCAAGAACACAAACACACTTACTTGCCATTAGAGGTGAGATAATAACCATCAAACTTGTTAAAAAATCGAGAATCTCGAAGGAATGAAACGTTGGGCTCTGTCACGGAAAAAGGGAAATTTATAATGAAATTAGAAAAGTTCAAGCAAATCCCACTTTTTCCTTAGTGGTATTTGTGAAACAACTGGACGTGCCTTGTAACAAATCTTCCAACTTTAGAAGTCACTAACCTTCCGGTTTCTCAACAGACTAAACAGGCTTTTGCTACAATCGCCAATACTTAAAATTCAAAAGATTTAGTCTAGGTCATCAAAACTGACAAAACTTGTTCTATGAAAGCAAAAATAATTTTTCCCTAAAATTACACTGTTTTGTAAATTATAATTAAAGTTTTAATTTAATTTTCAGGTTTGCAACATTGTTGCCGGACAACGATGCATCAAAAAATTGACCGACATGCAAACTTCCACCATGATCAAGGTAAGTCGGCTTAACCTCGATTTTTTCTTCCCGAACCCGAGAGCATTTGTTCGAAACAGTCTTTTTTCCCTTAGGCGACGGCGCGCTCTGCACCCGACCGAGAGAGGGAGATTAACAACTTGGTGAGTAATTCTGTAAGTTACCAAAAATTCAGTTTTATCATAGTATGCAAATTTGATAATAATGAATTTGAGGACATTGCTCCAGGTCGGCAACAATCAGTTAGAAAGAGACGGAAGTCCTAATAATGTATCCCCGCAGGTCCGGAAGGCAGATTTCAATAACGATCCGTACGTTCAGGAGTTCGGCCTTTCCATCTGTAACACGATGATGGAAGTGCGCGGGCGCGTGCTTCCACCTCCGAAGCTGCAGTACGGAGGGAGGGTAAGTTTTGCAATCCCATTGAAATCCTTTGTCGTGACGGAAGTTCTGTTCTAGTTTTTTTTCTCACGTTATGTTCGCTAGTTTTCATCTTGCCTTGCTTCTCAGACCAAACAACAAGCCATGCCCAATCAAGGCGTGTGGGATATGAGAGGCAAGCAATTTTACACTGGTGTGGAGATCCGGGTTTGGGCCATTGCGTGCTTTGCTCCTCAGAGAACGGTGCGAGAGGATGCGCTTAGAAATTTCACGCAGCAGCTACAGAAAATTAGCAATGATGCGGGTATGCCCATCATAGGTCAACCGTGCTTCTGTAAATACGCTACGGGACCAGATCAGGTGGAGCCCATGTTCAGATACCTCAAGTCCACATTCCAAGGATTACAGCTGGTTGTGGTTGTTCTTCCTGGAAAAACTCCAGTTTATGGTAAAGTTTTTTAATATTATTTTCCTCGCTACGAGTTGATGACCGACTCCGATCAATAGGTTTTGTATGCATTACTTTTTTTACGTTGCACCGACGTTTGGGCGTTGATTAAAGTTTAGGGCGGAGTCTTGCGTCCCCCCTCCCCTCCCCCCTTTGCTCACGGGGAAAATGGCAATTCATCGTTCGAAGTGTCGCCCAATCGGTGCAGAGTTCCGAATGTTAACGCGTTTCGTTTCGTTTGGTGCAGCTGAGGTCAAGCGTGTCGGAGATACCATTTTGGGAATGGCCACGCAATGTGTTCAAGCTAAGAATGTCAACAAGACGTCTCCCCAAACTCTTTCGAATTTGTGCCTCAAAATCAACGTGAAATTGGGCGGCGTCAACAGCATTCTCGTTCCCAATATTCGGTAAGTCCTCACTTTGCCTTGCTGGAAAATGATCGACTTGGATTTGTCATTGAGATATATATATATATATATGTATTTTACTCTTCCGTTTAGTCCCAAAGTGTTCAACGAGCCTGTGATATTTCTCGGTGCAGATGTCACTCATCCTCCGGCTGGGGACAACAAGAAACCCTCCATTGCTGCCGTGGGTGTTTTTCACGAATATCTTTGGTTTGCCGGCGCGAGCACTCATTGAAAAGTTTCCATAATTTTCTTGTTTTTTTCTTTATTTTCGGAAGGTGGTTGGCAGCATGGATGCTCATCCGAGCCGTTATGCAGCCACCGTTCGCGTGCAGCAGCACAGACAAGAGATCATACAGGAACTCTCCGCCATGGTCAGAGAACTTTTGGTCCAGTTTTACAAATCGACCCGTTTCAAGCCAAATCGGATCATCTTTTACCGAGACGGAGTCAGCGAAGGCCAGTTCCACGCTGTAAGTACCATTAAGATATATATGCCTACTGCGGACGAAGTGTGCGGAATTTGAATGGATCGTTAAAAATATTTTTACCAATTTAGGTTCTTCAACACGAATTGTTAGCCGTACGCGAAGCCTGTATGAAGCTGGAAGCAGATTACAAGCCTGGAATCACGTTCATCGTGGTGCAAAAACGTCACCACACCAGGTTGTTCTGCGCCGACAAGAAGGAACAGATCGGAAAGTCCGGCAACATACCTGCCGGAACCACGGTCGACGTCGGTATCACCCATCCCACCGAGTTCGACTTCTACCTGTGCTCTCACGCAGGAATTCAAGTAGGTTTCGTTAGTTCGGTAACGCTTCTTTACGTTTCGGAAGAAAACCATTTTAACGTCGTTTTCGTTTTGTGCGTGTTCTCGTTCCCGCAGGGCACTAGCCGACCCTCTCACTACCACGTGCTTTGGGACGACAACCACTTCAATGCCGACGAGTTGCAGTGCTTGACCTACCAGCTGTGTCACACGTACGTCCGCTGCACTAGGTCCGTTTCCATCCCTGCACCGGCCTATTACGCTCACCTGGTGGCGTTCAGGGCCAGATATCACTTGGTGGAAAAGGAACACGACAGGTACGAATGGCACAATCATTGCACTTGCCCCAGCACGACTTGATTTTTTTTTATTTTAACGTGTCAGAAATAATCTCTAGTCGTTTTTCCTTTTGCTCGATGTGCACTTTTCTGAAAATGTTCCAAA
Source organism: Julus scandinavius (assembly GCA_034696685.1). Lineage (NCBI taxonomy): Eukaryota > Metazoa > Arthropoda > Diplopoda > Julida > Julidae > Julus > Julus scandinavius. Next base: position 33,946 of record JAQGAE010000120.1, on the reverse strand, counting down.
AACGGAATTAGATACGGCATTGAACGATTGCCGTGGCTATATCATTGGGTTTGTGGTGCAAATGTACCCTATTGGAATTATGAAGATGCTCGAACATTCTCTCCACCTCTAAGAGGTGAAGGGAATGGTCGAGATAGATGTCTAGGTCCAGTTGGCCGTCATTTCACATATCAGCATGGCGCTAGATACGGATATCCACAGTACGATGGATTTGCCTTGCTAAATGAAGAACAATTTAATAGTCTATTCGCGTAAGTGTTACAACGAGATGGATGGAGTGAGATGCTGCGACGAAGGTACAACTGTTTGGTGGCAGCGTGGTATTGCACGAGTTTTCAGAGGATTACTTCGGTGCAGCCGCGATAAAATCCTCAGTTGGAGTTGCTTTAATTCTGAAACTTAGCTTTTGCTGGCAAGTTTTTTACACTATCTTTTTTTTTGGTCTGAAATTGATCAAATAAAATCGTGTAGAAAGCTTTCCAACAGCAGCGAAACGAGCCCTGTGAAGCTTTTCTCATTTGAAATGGACATGTTCGACTAATTCGTGTATGTTTGTTGTGGTTTTTTTCAGTGGCGAAGGCAGCCATCAATCCGGAAACGGAGAAGATCGTACGCCGACTGCGATGGCAAGGGCCGTGACGGTTCACGTCGAAACCAACAAGGTCATGTACTTCGCGTGACCTCTCCTTCCAGGCCTAAACCTGAATTCCAAAGCAGCAGCAGCAGCAGCATGAATGCGCATATTTGCCTGGATTCTCATTGTTCAGCAGGTGGTAGCACGCACGGGTGAGTGGTTCAACAGCATTGTCTCTTCTTCTTCTTCTTCTTCTGCTGCTACTCTTTCGTAGCGCATCCGACTCCTCCCCTTTCGCCTCTGTTTGAAAAAGAGCGAACCGACCTACCTTCTCGACTTTCAAATATCTTCCATTGAATCTGCGTCAGCCCGAGTTGGATGCTTAACGGTCTTTCGGGACTAAACGTTCGGCGGGACAGATGAGAAATCTGCTCCCGAAAAAGCATCTGGGGAAAAATGGGAAGCTACAGTTTTTCGTAACTGGTGTTATCATCCATAATTTATTTCCACCCAAAGTGTTCAGCGTGCCCGAGTTTGTGATTTGCCAACTTTGAAAGGTGTTTTCGAAGAAAGCAATTTTGCAGTTTTACGGAAGTCGAGTGGCGAGGGCGTGGCGTGTCACCACCGTCGAAGATTAGCCAAGACGCTACTCGTGATCTTATTGTTTCCGAAAGCCCTTTATACGTCAGCGTTCGTGCGTTCGAGCTTAACGGGAGGTTTGCCGTCTGTTTTTGTTTGTTTTTTAAAAAAGAGGGATCGACCTTTTCGGGATTTGTCGTGTTCCGAAGCAGTTGGTACTCAAAACTGGATTCTGCAAGATTTTAGAAACAAAATTAGCTTCTTGTTTAATGTGCTGACTGATTTATCATTTGGTTTTAATGATACTTATAAAATTCAAACAATACACCTATACCTCGCTATAACGGCCTTTTATTAATTATGACACTTTTTCGATTTACGGCCATGCATGGGCTTTAGCCAGGGTTACAAGTTTGAAGACCACTGCTATAAAGGACCCTAGTTCATTACTTCCGATATTACATACCGGTGCTGGTTTCGTTATGACTCGTGAACGAAAAATGCGGTTATTTTTTATGACCGCAGCTTATCTCGCTCGTTCGGTCCTAATGTCCCGCACTGCAAGCCGGATCCTTTGCGGTTTTATAGTGTAGCTATGGTCACCGAGTGGGTTTCGACTTGGCCGAATATAAAATCCATTTCGTGACTGCAGCTAAGGACAAACAGATTGGCATTCTCTCCCGTTGACAACATTTGGAGGAAGGGAAGGGTCGAGAGACTTCGTTATTAGATTTGACAAGCACCACCGATTTAAGTGCTGCTACTTGCGCCAACAATCCTTAGCCGCTGCGGGATCCCGTCCCTGGAATTTAAAAAGAAAGTTGACAAATCCTGCTTTTTTTATCTTTTCCTGCCACGCTACTACGAAATACATGGGATTGACTCTGCCGCAGCACGACCTTTCCCCCGAGTCAAGCTTAGCGCCGTCCTTTACTAGCCACGAGGCCGTGCTAAAATCCAGTCTTAACGTCGAAACTGCTATCGTTTAGGTTATTATTGGGCGTTTTCGTGGAGGGGGTCGATGCGGAGCGTCGTTATTTTAGTTTTATTGCTTTTTAATGTGTTTTTACGTGTTGTACTTTTGTGATATCCGCTTAGAGGTGAGAATTAATCCGTTGCAGCATTTTGAAGCATCTAGAAACCGAGGACGGAAGAGATCGGGACTCATTCGTGGCAGAGTGTATAAAATCCTCGCAATTTGCCAGACTCCGTTAGTCACGGCTTATTCGTCTCGGTCACTGCATTCTATCGCATTTGTAATTAACCTCGATCATTGAAACTCGCAATTAGTTAATCGCCCATTATTATTATTACGTTGTTTTCATCGGACCCCGGTCTTCGGAGGACCATTCGCCATCACGATTTTACGCAAAGGGCCGGGTTATGTTTTTCTTCTTCGACTAATAATTGCACCTTCGTTCGTTTTATTTGTTAAAGGTAGACTGGCGACTGTTTCGGGCTGCTGGTCTCGCTCGTTTGAAGCGTTGGTTTAAACTATTTGTAAATGTATTTGTCTTTTATGAAAAAAATACGCAGTTTCCAAGAGTGAAATTTAACCGAAGATGTAGTTTAGCGATGCCTGTGAAAGCTTCAAAACTTGTATGGCTAAAAATGCGAACGTCTTAAGAGTGTTTCTGTTAATCCTGGCAGCGGTAAAAATATCATTTTATTTTAAATACTGGTGAAACAAAACCTCGACAAGAGAAGAAATTCAATGTGAAGTCTTGAAAACTTGTATGTACTGGCAAACTTTTATTTTCTGAAGCAAACAAACGTTGAATTTGGTTTAGTTTAGATTGGACGAGTTCTCACCTGGTCAGAAAAAAAAATTCTGAAAATTCTCTTTAGCAACAACAAAGTGTTCAAAAGAATTCTGGAAAATAAACTTTGTCGAAAATCATAAAGTAACATCCCGTGTTTACTTAGGAATTCCGCATCCTCTTAAGACTCCATTTTTAGCCAACTTTTCCGTCTGCCATTTTTTTTACTTAACGGGTAGTCCAAATAGTTACAATTCTAGCATTCATTGTAAATCATGACAGACCTGAAATTTGAAAAGCACCGAAATGTTTGCCGTAGCATGCAAAGATCATCCTGAAAATTGGCATCTATATACAATTGTTGTTGCTTCGATCTTTGCCAATCGTGTATGTGTTTGGTGCCGATACAAGTTCGTAATTTCTCTTTATTTTGTTTGCTGGTTTGCTTAATTTTTTTTTAAATCATGGAACAACCTTGTTAAAGTGGCCATTATGTCTACAACAAAATGGTCGTCACTTTAGGAATTTGTGTGATTTGTTTTAAGTGTGAATCGTGCAGTTGTGCAGAGATCTGTGATTTGTTTATCGAGTGTTATTTCATACTTTTGAGTTTTATTTAACTCTAACCGTAAATCTGGTAAATTTGAAAGGGTTGCGAGAATCTGTCGAAATTTCCGCTTTGTTACGCGTCGTATCAATTTGGGGGAAAGTTGAAAAAGTAAAATTTTAAGTAATTACGCAGGAAAGCATCGTTTTTGTTTTTCTTTTTGTTTGATGGCGAATCGCATCAAAGATCAGCCGGACTTTTCAAAGACTGTCTTCTTAGTCTGTATTGCCCTCGTTGTCTATCAGATACAAGTTTGTCCTCAATTGACTCATTAAGTTTTCAAGTATGGGAATTGCGAGTGATAAAAATCAGAAGTAGCAGAAACCCGCCAACAAAACTCGACTTAATGAAACGTACTCCCGAGAGCCTGATAAACAAAACCGGTGCTTAGGGAAGATACTTTAATGTGGAGGAGTACCGAAAGTATTTGAGAATTGCAAAGGTAGTGACTTTCTCTTCAAAGTAAAATCTTGTATCCTAGAAACTAAATGCAGGATAAGAATTTGATGAGACATTTTCTGGTTTGCTGTGTGGATAAAAAACATGACAGTCTCTCCTCAATTCTATCACATTTTATATTATATATGTTTTTAAAAAGTAGGCCCTACTCGTATGTTTAAAACATTAGATGCTCACACGTAGCAGTCTTCACCATAAAAACGCCTAAAGCAGTGATCCCAGTTTTGCCTTGCCAGCTACCGGTTTTCACTGCAAAAATGTACAGCTTTTTTTTGGTGAAAAATTGTTTTCGCTTAAAAATACTAGTCTCGGACATGACAGTTTCAGCTGATTATGGATTCACCTGTTGAAGATGTGTGTAAACCACTGCCCTGGTTTAGTAGGGGAGATGGCGAGTGACGATCCGTACCCTCTCAGGAACTGAACAGGGTTGGGAGTGCACTGTCCATATAGCATCACTACCCCCAGATACTGATTACGTCTTGTGCTTCCGAGATCCAGGTAACATTGCTATTACGATGTAACGGTGTTCATATATCCATCCACGAGAGGCTGGACCTGGAAGGAAAAAGGTTGTTTAGACGTGGCACTAGTTTCTAGGAGGACTTTTACATCTGGCGCCCGGTGATTCCCCAGATTTCCACCTTTTTACTGTTACAATTTCCCTGTCTTTCTTTTCATCCCTCAAAAAAACGTTAGCTACCAGGTACCAAGAGTTAAGGAGCAAGAAATGACTCGTTTACTGATTGATAATTGTTTTTCCAGTGGGTTCTGTAACCCGGTTTCGCTTGTATATATAGAGGGACCTTTTTGCTTGCAGAGTCAATCTTGATCTGACTCATGTAGGAGCAACTTCTATGTGTATTCTGAATTTCTTTCATCGAATAAAGCTCATTTACTTTTATTAAGAAAGTCGTAGTTTTTCTTACGTTACCAAGACAGAGTGATCGGATCTGAGAGTCTGAAGCAATTCCCAACTATCGATTTCACTCCGCTAACAATGATGTATAAGTCGCTACTGGCATAGGAGCGTCCTTCTGAAATGATTGGATACGATCCCTCTTGTCATGTGCCATTTATTTACTGACTGTGGGGCACTGAGTTGAATTGAATTGAAGGTTCGATCTCGCAAACTTCTCTGGCTAACCACCTGGAGTATAACTCCCAGATCGGTTTAAATATCCGGATCACCACGAGTGCTACTTCACCTTCAAGGTTATCTGTTAGAAATGCCATAAACAACATTTTTCAGATGCAGCATAAGTGATGGGACACTCCAAAATATACATGTAAAATATTGTAAATGACTAATAGTTTGTAGGGACACCATTATGTTTGGTGACTTCTGCCAATCTTCTTGACATAGAATCCACTCGTCATTTTATCTCTAAGAGTAGAATTTTTGCCATTCATCCAATTGCACTCTTTTGAGGTCTTTTTTTGTTTGAAATGGTGTGCTTTTTAATATTTCTCCCCAAAATCTCTCATAAAAGTTCTATTTTTTTAAAAGTCAGGACTCAGTGCTGGTGAATGAAATTGAATTGGAACGTTATACGGTATACATTCTTTAGCTAAGTGTGATGTTTGCTCGATGTCATTGTCAAGTTGAAATATCCACTGTGTACCTAACCCCAATTTTGTTATAGTTGGTACCAAATTGTATTTTAGGATGTCCACATATTTACATGTGTACATTATGTCATCAATAGCAACTTAATTGACCACCAGATTCTGGCATCTAGCCCCTAACAACAATGCTCTCTCCACCATGCTTTACAGTTGGTATTAGATGTTCAGTTCCCAAGGCTGCGCCACGTTTTCTCCAAACCTTTTCTCAGCCAACTCTTCCAAAAATATTAAATATGCTTTCCTCTGTAAAAAATACAGAATTTCAGAACTTCTGTGGCAGATTTAGGTGTTTATTTGCAAAGTCTAACCATTTTGTTAGATTTGTGTTGCTATTAAGCAGTTTTCTTTCTTGAGTTTGGCTATGGAAACCATTTCTATGAAGAACTCTGCGACAGGTTTTAGGATGTATTTATTCCATCAATTTCCTGGACTATTGTGGATTCATTCGAATCGGTTGTTCTTGGATATTTCTGCACAACCTTGTTCACAGCCCACTCGGTTCACTCACTAATCTTTCGTTTGGGACCACTTCTAGATTAATTTTTAACTCGGTTACTGTTTGTAAAACGTTTCTACTATATTTTGAATAGTCGATCGACTTACTCCAATACATTCGGCAATCTCACTCCATCTGCAATCCATCATAATACCTCAAAAGAGTGCTATTGGATGAATGGCAAAAATTCTACTCAAAAGAGATAAAATGGCAAGTGGATTCCATGCCAAGAAGATTGGCAGAAGTCACCAAACATAATGGTGCTCCTACAAATTATTAGTTAGTATAGTTCGTCCCGGTGTTCGTCCCATAATTTGATTTTTACCATGGTATTGCAATATGCTGAACGTCACGTGTAAACATCATTGTGTCGTCATCGGTCACGTGACTTCCGCTATTTGCGCAAGCGCAGATCGCAGTGGCGCCGTTCGCTGCATTGTGAATCCGGCATAATAGAAACACGCTGCTTTTAAATGGCGACTTCTAAAGCTGCGAACACCTACAATCGTCAAAATTGGGAAGATGCGGTTAGTATTTATCAATTGTATCCATTTATTACTGTTGTATCCACTACAGAGTGTATTATTATTATTTATTGCACTGCTCACAAAGATCACACGTACAAACACAAACGCTCACAAAGATCACACGTACAAACACAAACGCTCACAGAGCATAATTTAAGAATCATATAAACCTCCATAAAAGCAGTATTGGTTTGTAAATTCAAACATACGAACTCAAAATTGGATCCCATTTCAGTTGACAGCGACCTGGCGTCCGAATGAAAAGCCGCACGTTCACTGTTCACAGGAGAATCAACATAATACATCTCAATCACAGGAAAAAAAATAAAAAATAAAATTTATATTAATATTAACTTTAACTTTATTCTCGGCATACGATGTCGATTATGCTTTCTATATCGAACGTATTGTGGAATTTAAGCCTAACTCATGCTGTCCTTGTGCAATGTACTCGATCTTTCATATTTAATTTGTAAAATCTGCAGCAATGAGTTTCGACTTTTATGAGTGTGATATTGCGAGGAATTCATATTTCGGAATGTCGTTGTTAATAGCCTTTATAAGTGAAGTATCGTCTCCAAGTAAAACAACGTTGAAAAAGGGCCTAAATAAAACCCTTCCCATAGATATATGTTCAAATGTATATTTTTATCATTCATTTAGGAGTTTCCCATTTTGTGTCAGACGTGCTTAGGAGATAATCCTTACATCCGCATGGTAAGTCAGGTCGTTTGTAATTACTTCTTTAGGAAGTGTGTGACGGCGACACGTGATGTTCGTTTTCAGACTAAAGAAAAATATGGGAAAGAGTGTAAGATATGCTCCAGACCGTTCACCGTGTTTCGATGGTGTCCAGGTGCGCGGATGCGTTTCAAGAAGACGGAAGTTTGCCAAACATGTTCCAAACTGAAAAATGTTTGCCAGACGTGTTTGCTGGATTTAGAATATGGTTTGTATTAGAGATCTGTCGTTTTTCTTAATTAACGGTAGATCCGTGCTGCAACTTATTGTGTGTTTTTTTTTTTTAAATCTTTATAACAGGACTTCCGATTCAAGTGAGAGACACTGCTCTTAAATTTAAGGATGAAATGCCACGTTCGGACGTCAATAAAGAGTTTTATACTCAAAACATCGAAAGAGAAGCAAGAGACCTGTCCTTATGAAGGAGTTTGACTTTGAATATTTTGAAACACTTAAAACATTTCCAAAACGGACCATGAAAAAATCTTAATCCAAAACGACCCTCTAAATCTAATAACATTTCGATTAAGGACTGCGAGACCTAATTACGTTTCCAATGTGACACTCAAGATCTAAAAACGGTTTCAATATGACCCTTACCTAAGTTTGTGAGCTAGGTTTCAAAATTTTCATTCGTCATAACAATGAAAATTTGTATTCAATTGTATTCAAATGTTTTAGCTAATCCGTGCTGTCGTCTATCACAGATTGCGGAAACCGATAACACGTCTGCTTACGGTGACCTCGGTAAAGCTCAACCTCCGAGCGACTTACTTCTTAAATTAGCCCGGACGACACCCTACTACAAAAGAAATAGGCCCCATATTTGTAGTTTTTGGGTGAAGGGGGAGTGCAAGCGCGGGGAGGAATGCCCGTATAGGTAAGAATCCATGATACGTACGACTCATTATTGAGATAGATGCGTTTGAAAAACGTCGGGATGGTTTTTTAGAAATGTTTCTAAACGTTACCACGCATTTTATTAAACATAATTTCAGGCACGAAAAACCGACTGATCCTGACGATCCATTAGCCGACCAGAACATAAAGGATCGATTCCACGGCGTCAACGATCCGGTCGCGAATAAGCTGCTACGTCGCGCTGCTGCGCTTCCTCACCTGGAACCACCCGAAGATTTGACCATCACCACTTTGTATGTGGGAAATTTAGGAGAGAAAATTGTAGAAAAGGACATTCGGTGAGTTGGATGGATGATACACAGCAGAAATCCGCCTGGAATGATGGTTTCTCAACAGAATTGTTTTGTTCTTTCAGAGATCACTTTTATCAGTTTGGAGAGATCCGCTCGGTGACCGTGATAGCACGACAGCAGTGCGCTTTCGTGCAGTTTACGTCGCGGATGTCTGCAGAATTGGCTGCGGAGAGATCGTTCCAGAAGCTTATAATTCATGGCCGTAGACTCAACATAAAATGGGGTCGATCGCAAGCTCGTATGGTTTTAGGAGGAGGATTTGGGGATGGAGAGGGAAAGAAATTGGATCCGGTCCCTGGATTGCCAGGAGGTATGTGTGGTACACGCTTTCGTTACAAATATAAATCAAACTGTTGGACTCAATCGGACCATGCCTTTTTGCTCGATTGCAGCTTTACCACCACCTCCGGAAGAGCTAACGAATAATTATTTCAACTTAAATCAACCTCCTCCACCTTTACCGCCACCTCTGGGAGGTATAACATCACTGCCGCCACCTATCATGCAGCACATCTTGAGACCACCTCTCCAAGGTAGGAAAATTGGTTTTTGGCAATGCGTTCACCAGCTAGATTTGAGTTCAGCCCCTGTGAATGGTGCAGCGTAGGTTTTCTCCGAGAACATGCGTTCGCCTTACTCACTCGCCTTTCATTCTTAGGTCTCCATCCGCCACCTCCACCACCTGGTTTCTTGGGCCCACCAGGAATGATGCCAACGGGTCCACCGCCCATGCATCCCGTCGCCGGCATCTGTCCTCCCGGTGCCACTTCTCTAGGGTTGCTTCCGCCAGCAGCTTCTCAGATGTCGGTACCACCGCCTCAGAAACCCACCATTCATTATCCTTCTCAAGATCCGCAGCGCATGGGCTCCACGGCCACACCGTTGGCAGTTCCAAAATGAAACTGCAGCCGGACAAAAAAGACGAGTAACCGGTTAATGTCTCGCGTAAGTACGAACTCCAAAATGTATTATTGTGTAAACAATTATAAACAATTTTTTATTCGGTCACGTTAAGGCTTTTACATCGAGAAAAAGGCGCGCGAACAATTTTCAATTGCATAGCATTTGATAACACGCTGGGAACGCGAATTGAGCCCAATTTTTCGAAGGAGAGCTTGACTCCCTTCTCGACAAAATAACTTTTCTCGCCACATGCTAAATGAAAAAAAATGTCCTCGTACGAATTCGCCGTGCAATTGCATTTTACTACGAGAGAGACGCCGGTTTTAAGTACAAACCCAAACAGTTTTTTCTCCTCTGGTTAGATGTTTAGTGGCATTGCCAAGAACCCAATTTTTCATTTCGAAGGTGAGCCTTTAAATCAAAGGACGATGATTCGGCTTCTTTATGCCTTCATCGGGTGCTTTACACCGTTTGAACACCGGCACAATCTATTCCGACTAATCCGAACTTTTGCCGGGTTGCATCTTTTTCCGTAACTATCGAGGGTGTGCATTTGAAAATTCTGCTTCGTACTCTCGTCTTGAAATTTCAAGGGGGACAAAAAGGACTTTTGAAAAGCCCAACAATATTTTTGTATAGATAATCGGGAGATGCCCTAATTGAAAAAGTGCTAAGGTCAAGTGCGCGTAACAATGGCAGAGGCATCAACACATAAAGCACGACTTAAGTTAATCCACGGCTTTAGAACAACCGGGAGGGTATAACGTTGCGACCTGCCACACCTCGGGAGGGGGAGAAATAAAACTAGAAAAAAACATAAATGAAAAAGTTTGAATTGCTATTCGGAGATTAAAAATGTACACTTCTTTTATGACTAATTGTGCCGAGGAGCCGGATAAAAAATGCTGTCCACTTTTGCATAATGCACTTTGCTGGGTTTTTTTCATCCCAAATAAATAGCAATCACAGAATGGTATAGTTTTTGCTTTTTTTTTTTTTTTTTTTTTTTTTTCGGGGCCTCCTTATTTTATGGATTGGACTGGAACAAGGCATAACTCCGGCAAAGTGATCATTTCAGAAATTGAGCGAGAATGATGATTATTGGAGAAGGGAAAAGGCCTTAAAAAACGAGAGAAGAAGAACAAAAAAAAGAGTAAATCTGGATGTTCTCGACGATACGATTGAAAATCTATCAGTGGCTGAACGTGAAAGTAATCGCCAAAGAAGTAGTTTTTTTATTGCACCCAAAAGTAACTACTGTCATGCTGCTTAATGAGATCAATGGCTTTTTGGTCAGCACCGAAATGGCCGCTAACAGAAGAGAAGCAAATGCTATTTCAGGCTGTTGCTAACATACCAAGAATCCGCTTACAAGAGCCACTGGAATAGGGGCAGATCTGGTTCCAAATCAAATAAGATTTCAGGTATTTCCCCAAGTGGAAAATTAAGTGGAACATATGAATGGTTATGAAAAATGGCATATATGGACATTGCAGAACTGGAGGAAACATGGGCATGCACTGTATGCATGATCATATAGCTATACACTACATATGACCATACATATGTGATATAGGTCCATCAAAATGCATGCGTGCTAATAGAATTCTAATAGGCTATTTCTGTATTGCAATATACTGTATATCCAGGTTTTGTTTCATGTCTAGTCAAAGGCATAAAATGCCACATATTGTACCATTAACGTAAACATGTTCAGACATATATATGAAATACGACAGCTGTTACCATACATGACCCTATATTATTTTTGCAGCCGAGTCTATATAGTATAGTGTTCAGTAGTGTTGTTTTATTTTTAAACGATATGAAAATAAAAATAAAAATTTATTTCGATCCTTGATTTATGTGAAACAGAAACACCATTTTGCATTGATGTAAACAGAATTTGGGTAAAATGTACATTTTTTACAAATAGTTTCATACAGACAATGAACAAAAAAAATGCTATCGATACTGGCGTTTTTTAAATCACATATGGCGAGACATGGTCTATTGACATTTTTCACAAATATAGGAATAAAAATGCAATGAAAATCCATTATTTTGAATTTATTCGATACCTGAACTCCCCTTTCTTCATTTTGAGAAGTTCCAGTATTCTATTCTATGTTGTATAATTGTGGCAAGGAAAAGGGGATAATGAAAATAAATAACTTTAGGAATTAGTGCTAGCATTCCTGAACAAATTATAAGATACTGGTGAGCACATTTAGAAAATTCATCTCTTGTTGTGGATGCACTTGCCAAATTACAGTAGTGTATTATGAAGAGTCGTTAAGGTGGATTAGGTTACTGAAATATTAATCCCAGACTTACCAAAGTGTGAACTCCCTTTTCCAAATATATTTTCATCAAATGTATGAATTGATTTCGTAACGACTCGCCGGAATTTTCCGAAAATGGCTGTTCGCTAGGCTCTATTGCATTATTCAGGTTAATACCTACATGCGAAACTAGGGCATCTATTTTATCTGAATATTTTATTATTATAAAATGCTTGCTACTCTTTGAATTTAAGATTTGGCAATAAAGTTAAAATAAGTTATTTCATGAAATATTTTAGGAAAATGCATGCATGCTGATATAGAAAATACACTAACCGAAATAAATTTTTAAATAAATTCACTATTCATTTTGAGAAAACTGAAAGTTATGATATCCTTTAGTTGCAGTCATTTGTTTCATGGGAGGTCCCAATAAGCGGATTGAGTTGTTTAAGTAATATCCGATTTCTTTTGTTCTATTACTCTTTTGGTTTAGATTGACCTGAATGAACTTACCCGCATTTCGTCCCACAATTTATCCGTACTGGTGTGGCAAAGAGTGTTTTCAGCTCATTTCCAATTGTTTGTCACAGATGAATAGCCATTAATGGTCATTGGATCTTCCTTATTAAGGGCGAAACTGCTTAGGGGAGAAAAAAAAGATGATGTGACGGAAACCAGATGAAACCAATTGTGACTTGGTTTCAGAAATAGCATGGATTGGATAACGAGCCATGATGCCTTTCTTCAACGTTTATGTGAAGGTTTTGCCTTTTCTCACCGAATATTGGGCAATGGAGTGAACTTTGATGGACATCCAAAACCTAGGACACACTAGACTGATTTCATCACAGTTTCAGTTTTTTGCTAAATTTAACACACAGCAGTCAAAATAATGTAACTTGTTTAAAAATGATGAAAAGGAGCATATTACCCATTTTTGGGCTATTGGGAATTTCATACTAAATTTGCAATTGGCAGTTCCAAGATTTCATCTAACAGGAAATTATTTCGATCTTTAGCATATTTTAATTACTGTTGAAAGCTTTACACAACCATTTAATTCATTTTGAAATGTTTGGATTCTCCATTTCGTTAATAACATTTCCAAACAACTGCTAATGTTATTATTTCCATTATAACATTCTGAACCGTGCTGTTTCTCGAGCACGGTGAAAAATGAAAAAATCCGAGATTTGTTGCATGTCAGGAAGAAGTTTTTTGTTCATCCACTATTGTTCTCTGTAAATGCCAAATTTTATTTAAATCGAAATGTGATTTTTTTATTGGGTTCTACTTATTTATGACTCACGGTGTATATACACAGATGATATCCTATTATTCATTAATGTACATGTATTTCAATGTACCTGTCCTAATAATTCTTTTTATGCACATTTTATGTCTTTCGACATATTGTTATGTGGAGAATATCATATTTTTATGCTTTACAATGTATATGGGCATACAGAAATAGGATAGACATTGTCATTTAAGGGTCAAATTTGGCATATGTGACCATCTGTATATATCATTTTGCTACCTGAGCATTTTTTGCAGCCTGTTTCAGTTTAAATTTGTTTGGGTCCGGGTCGATGGGGTCCACCCGCCTAAAATGGCCATGTTTTCCCCTTTTGGCCCTATGCTTTCGATCAATTACGTCTGAGATGTAATTTCGTTTTGCCTAAAATAAATAAGAGTGGCTGTTCGCCTAATTTTTGATTGATCGGCTCGGTACTCTCGCATTACGAGTTTTACTCGACCATAAATAGGCCAGAAACGGGGATATTTAAAAGATTTTATGTAGAAACCGTGGTTTAATATAGTGTAACGCGAGCACGCAGTTTTATGCGTGTAATAACTCGGTTTGATGCGATGCATAAAAGGGCCACCAAATGAGAAACCATTTGCGAAACAACGCAACTTGCCAATTTCGTAGCGTGGGCCAAATGCCTCTCCTCCTCCTCCTCCTACAGCACACCACGAATAAAATATTAGGTAACGAGGGAATTAAAAATCCATACTTCAACATTGAAGTATATACGAAACGCATTGCAGGAAGCAAAAAAAAAAAAAAACACAAAACACCGTAATTACAGGGCTAGATACGTGAACACTACTTGAAAAATAATGTTTATACTGTTTCAATCAAATTTATGGCTCGAAAAAGCTCGTACTTTACTGACCTGAATACGACGATGTTTGTCGTTGATGATTTCAATTGAAGTAAAATATAACAACACTGGGGAATTAATTTTCTTGACAATAATCTAGGGTGATGTTTGTTGTTTTTAATTGTAGGACATCTGAGATTCAAACATTTTTCCCTCAGCCTGACTTATCTCTGGAGGAACATTTATGGGATGTGCTTAATAGAATGTTTATTTGCCAAATAGAAAACGTAATTTGTGGTACAGTTAGTTTCCCTTATGCGACGTATGCTTTCATGAATGTAATCGAGGTATATTGCAATTCACGTAAAATATGAACGATAGGGTCTGTTGACAATATACAGAGTAGATAAGGATCATACAGCCTCATTAGTGCCACAGTTTTTAACATCTTAAATTACAAATAATTAAAAAATAGTATTGCAAATATTTTTTTGTCACGCCATAGGACACAATGTTGTGACATTCATAAAGTGATAACCATAGCATTCTTGTTTGAATTTGTTGTGTTAAGAGGGATCACAACCCTATCCTTTTCAATGGGTCGGGTTTGCGAAGATACTCACAGTTGAATGAGGAAGGTTAGGATGGGGGTGAGAATTGTTTTTGGTGGCTTGATGCATCAGCAAGGGTCTCCACTTGTCGTTTTTCACTTTGAAATGGTAGATTTTTAAAAACTAATATACAAGTTTGAAAAATATCCATTATTTTGCACACGCTGCCAGCAGGTGGCAGCATGAGATAGGCAAGTTGTGAGTGCAAAAATTCAAATAATAATGATTTATTAAGTTATTTTAAACAATTTTTACTTTTATTTAATCTATTTTTGTTTGACTGTGAGTGTCTTTGCAAATTCACCCATTGAAAGGGATAAGGTTGTAATCCCCCTTAAGGGAAGCCATGGTATTACAAAGATTTATCATTACTAAAAGTATGAATATTACATATGTATTGAAATACAGTAATGGGAAGTGCACTTTATATGGACATCATAGCATACCAAAAAATTGGTCATGTATGGAGATGTAAAGGCCTGTACCTCGTGCACAAAAAATGCGATAGAAGTGCATACATGACCAATTTCAATATGACATTTTCCATACATATCCATATACTTTTTGCACCATGGCACAATCAACATTTATACGAGTTAAATCAGGGGGTTTCAAGTGTTTTATTGTGTTTGAAATCAATGAAAACCATAAAAAACTTCGAGGTTCAATTTGCAGTAAAACAATATTGGTATTCATTAAGATGCCGCTTTTTTCTTCTTTGTTTGAAAAAGGTTTTCCATTGTGTTTTTATTGCATACTGGAAGGTCATTACTGGCCAGTGCAAACAGCTTTTTTTGGTTTAGGTGTATCGTGCGTGTTAACTTTACAAATACCTCGCCTTGCTGTGATTTGCTATTGTATAATTAGCAGCTCGACCAAATTATTCACCCAATAAAGCTGTTTTTCTGAGTTTAATCTCGGTAAAGTCCATAAAATGTGCGAGAATTTAGCGCAAAGTTTGGATTTCATATCCGCGATATAAATAAATGAGAGGGAAATAAAAGGTGGGTTAATAAAAGGGGGTAGGGATAAAACATACCATTAGCTCCCATGCATATATGCACTCGCCATATTAAAGCAATCTGTGGCTTTCCTACTTTCCTTAAGCTTAAAGGAACCTCGAACTAATAAAAAGTTTATTTTTATGTATTTTTATAACGAGCATGTGTGGGGGTGAATGGTAACATTACCGGTATGGGAAACCTCTATTTTTGATCACCTCTGTAATCTGGGCATCTCTTAGATAAGCAACTTGTGTTAAGATGGAGATTGTTCATAATTCAATCCATGAACTGGTCATTTCCAAACTTTTTCAAATTGGAAATCGATGATTCGGTTTTGTTTTTTTAGAATTTGGTGTATCAGTTTTGATTTGTATCAAAGGTTTTCAAACATTTCGCGTTGGGAGTGTTATTATCAGTTTCATACATCAGCAATTTTTAAAATAAGTATTGTATGTGCATATTTGTTTCAAACGTTGTCACATGTTCGTAATAACATTTGTTTTTAAAAAAATATTAAAAATAATTCGTCAACACCCATTATATTTTTTTTTATTTTATTCTGAAATATTCCGTTATGTTCTTATATTGTTGCATTCGATGTTATGTTTCAGCATCATATGCTGTTTTACAATGTAGTTTGTAAAATATATTTAGAATCACGCCAGCAACATGTTGCAGAAATACACTAACGCTTACATTTTATTTTATATTCAAAAGCCAGATGGCCACCAAATATATTTCATATAAAATATTTAACATAAAACCAGATGTATCCTTCAAATATTCACCAAACAATTGAGAGGAAATTATTAGCAACATGTTTATGAAAACTAAAATTGAATCACAAGTTTAGATAACTTTTGCAAAATAATTCCTGTAATTTAGTGTTTTGTAGGGCCACATTAACAATAAAACACCTAACCTTGAATTATCATGTATAAATTTTGATGTTTAATTTTGATTAAATATAAAAATGAGCATGTCAAAATAGACAAACAAAAGTCAAAACGTTATTATACTCGTACAAGTTGTATATCTTTAAACCCATGTTTAAAATCATGCTAGAAACATTGCTGAACAAATATGTACTTGTACAAGTACTAAGGTTTGACAATCAAAATATGCTTATCTTCAATGAAGATACAACTTGAAACAAGACACATCTATTTGCTTATCATTATCCAAACAAAAGATGAACAAATCTTGTCTACTGTTATTTGTACGGATGCACTATGTTATGGACAATCTTCAAGCTATTTTCGTTGGCAATGTAGACACCATCAGATTTGGAAATGCCCATCAGTGGGAGGTTCTCCAGAATTATTATAAATGCCCATCGTCGTGCATTTATAGGACTTTGTGTGTGGGGAGACTCGGGATTATTAAATCTAACGATTATTTACAATATTGTACAGCGTATTTCTTTTATGGTGCGTGTATGAAGCGGTTCGGAAACAATATATAATATGGAAGGCTTATTTAGTTTTATGGTTAAATTAAGGAGATTTCGCATCTTGCAGCGCTCATTTCTCATAAGCATTACATAAGAAATGAATGCATTATTGATGCAGTTTCCATTAAAACTATATGTCTGTGAAAAACCTATAAGCGTCCATGGCCCTTGTAAATTGCAACATCCTGCAATGGCAAAAGATTGGTGCAAAAATGGGAACGAGCATTATTTATTAGTATAAAGGCGAAACTACAAGGAAGTGGAAATCTTAATAAAGTTTTTCCATTTTTTTTCCAATTTTTTTTTTGTTGGGATCTATTATTTGCATTGAAAGTTTGCAATTTTTGCCCTGCTGTTTGCTAATATGTCATCATTATGACTCTAATGCAACGCATAAATCACATCTGATGTCTGTCTGCCTTTCAACTGCTTTCTTTTACATTTATACATATTTGGGCCTCTTATTTTTGGCAGCCTCTTAGCTTGGGCACTTACTTAATTTCGGCTGTTTGATATTTTTGTAATAGACCAAATAGTCATTTCCTAATTTTTCTCAACAAAGCCCCATTGAAATGCACGAGTACAAATAACTTTTACTTTTAACTTTCTCCGTTTATCGATTATTTTTGTAAACAAATACTCCCTATGTTAGCTTCGTAATTTATTTCTTGATGATGGGCACATCAAAATATTCTTTGTTGTTTTTTTGTACATTTTCCCTATGGGTTTACTATAGTCAATTTTCATAGCGTCGTACATTAGCATGTCAGTGATGCTATTTTTCAGCTAAGTGATAATAAATGAGCTGCATATTTAAATGGGGCTGCTTTTATATAGGTCATTTTTTTTATAAATTTTGCATAATGGATGTACTGAGGTAATTTTAATAAGAAAGCTATCTTTGGATATTTAGAAAATACTTACTACATCGTTGCAGACGTTTAACTATATCGGTATTGTGCAAAAGTATATACCGGTATTTATTTCAAATTATTTTTTTACAAACGAAATGCATTTTTTATTACCAAAAGGTTTCCATAAAAGTAAACAAAATGTTTGTTGCACTTACATGAATTTATATTACAAACGTTTCAAATATTTATTTTATTTTTTAGTATTATTTATTATTATTGTCGTCGAATTACTATTTGTTTATCAAAATCGTCAAGAAATATTTTTCTAGCTTTCATAAAGGACAACATGTACAAATTTGCATTTTTCTGCCTTAAATAAATAGTTTTTTTGTTTCATTTGTTATTAATGTTTAAGTAAAAAAGTTGTAATGTATTCAACGAAATATGTCTTTGTATTAGTTTGCTTTTTTATGATTTAAAAACTTATTTTTCTTTCATTTCTTATGTTTCATAACAATATTATTGTAATAAGGTAATTTAAGATGAAGTACTTTTTATGTTAAGGTTACTTTTTCATATCTCTGCCTAAAACAATATTTTTACTTCGTATTTATGCATTATTAAGATAGTCAACTTCTACGTTTTTTTGTTAAATAAATGCCATGTTGAGTTTGAAAACCATTTTTTTCCATTTTAATGTACTGCTAATTCTGATCCGTACACTCATGTTTTTCTTCTAGGTTTTTACTTTTTTGTTGCAGTATTTTTTTTTAATCTTTAAAGATTCGCTCTTGCCTCCCCTTAAAAAAACAGACATCTTGTACGATCATATTAGGAAAGATATAATGCGCTCAAATGACTCATAATAAATGCTGCTATCCTCCCAGCTGCAAACAAGCTTGAATATATGAGATGTTTGAGCAAATTAAAATAGGGATGATAAATGGGCTACTGGGAGCCAACATATTATGCACGGGTCGCTCAGAAAAGCCATTTTAAAAACGTTGCTTTTAAACTTCAGTACTACTTTCAACCTTTCTCAAAATTTCAAATATGGTTCCGCTGATTTATGCAACAAAACTGTTCCAAAAATGTTATTTTTTTTTAAAAGTTACAAGTGGTTACTCGATGATGTATTATGTGTTGGCGAATTGCAATTTCTTAAATTTCGGCTACAAATTTTGTTTCTTTTTACTCTCATTTCCAAAACACTATCTAGTCTCTCGTTAAGCATGCAAAATAGTGGATTTTTTTCTTAAAAATATTGCAATTTTTCAGACTTCTTTGCAATTGCTTTCCGCAAGCCCGTAATTCACACGAAGACTGTTGGGAGTTGATGTTGAAAATTTTTGTCTTAAAAGACGAAGGCGGAAGAATTGGTGTCAGGAATATTAAAAAGTTGGTTTCACGCAGTTTTACGATGGATTGTTTCATTTAATTTGCATAATTTTAGTATTTCTATTTCGGTTGCGATGTATTTTTTACATGGCTGAAAAAAGGTGTACAACCTCGTCTATGGCTGATACTTAAAGAGGAGACAATTTTATAGCTAATCGCATATTTGAGAATTAAGATAGAAATGCACTGAAATCGTAAATCTTTTTTTAGTGCTGCCATTATTTTCTTTATTCACATTTCCTTTGCTTGATTGACGTGCTTTAGTAGCGTTTTTTTTCTACGAGACTTTTCACTAGGTTTTAAATCACCAGATTTGCAATTATAATAAGCAATCGAAATAGGGACATCAGCACTTACCTGAAAGCCAACAAAAAGCCTCTTACTTTGTACAGATACAATTTTTTTCTTATTATTAATAAAACTTTAATGAATGACGCAAAAGCATAAATTATAACTGATTATATTAAAGATCCCATTTTTACTGCAATATCGCGTAATAAAATAAAACCTGATCGTCGTTCAATTTTAAGCCATGTTTTTATCTCTATGTTCTTACATTAGCATTTATCGGCTGGTTTACGAGGAATTTAAGCTTTAAAGCTTGTTACCATCAGCAGTTAAGGCTCGCAGCTATATTTTTCAAAGTAAAATTTAAGAAAAAATGTTACTAACGAATAAGATAATGTGCAATTTAATAGACTCAATCACATATTTTTATCTTAAATTAAACGATATGAATTAATGAAAATCAATGCTCTATTCATAGTAGTTTAATAGTGCATTTAGGATTCGAAAGTACAAAAGTCATGAACTTTGCAATTATATTTCCAATGGATTTTATGATATTTACAATATTGTATAATAGATTTTCATTACACTACAAACTTGCATTTCATGATTTCACTTACCAATTAAAATTTTAATAAGTAATTTCCAGCGGCTAAAGTGTTTTCTATTAAGATGTTTTAAAATATCAACTAATATTATTAAACACAATTCGAAAAAAAATGTAGCTAGTGTTTGAAATAATTTTAATAAGTACCGTTATTGTAAAAACTACTGTTTTCGGTTGTTAATGACTATAATATTAATGTTTCCACTCAATATGGACTCGCTAAACAGTGTAGTTCATGAATATTAGAATGTTTTCTGTTATCAAATTCCTACAAAATTCATATTTTGACTCCATTTAAAATGTGTTTTAATGTGCTATTCGTGAAATTAGATTTGTTTTCCATCACTAATGATTA
Organism: Julus scandinavius; assembly: GCA_034696685.1. Lineage (NCBI taxonomy): Eukaryota > Metazoa > Arthropoda > Diplopoda > Julida > Julidae > Julus > Julus scandinavius. The sequence continues at coordinate 13,488 of JAQGAE010000120.1, read as the reverse complement.
TTAAAAATGTACATTTCCTCGTTTATCGGAAATTAAGCATTCAACCAAATTACGTTGAGAGAAACAACCGGATGTATCTTAAATATTGACTGCAAACGCTTAATGAAACAATTTCTGCCTTGAAAAGAGATTTTCATCAATATAGAACAAGCATTTCAGAATGTCAATACTGAAAGATCTGTCGTGCACTCTGTATATTTCCAGTTTGAAATCCAAGTTTTCAAATTTGAAATCGGATTTGAGGTTGTTAGTTTCGGATGTTGACGTTGGCCGTCTTCAATTCGATTTGCTTAAAATGGGTTTCCTCGACCTTTCTGCTTTTCTGCTTTTCTGCTTTCTAAATGATTTCGGTGCACTTTTATTATGCCATTCACATTTGATGTTGGTGCTGGTGGTCATCTTCGAACTACGTGTGGTCATTTACAGCGAATTAGAAATTCCTTTTGTGTCTTCATCAGGGACGCTCATTACGAGCAAACAACTTATCTTGAAATCCCAACGATTTTACGATAACATAACGGTTCACCAATTAAATCTCTTCATTAATGGCGATGAAAGTTTGATGACGAGATTACACCCTCGAACGGAAACAACTGGTCAGTCAGTATTGAACGAAAGAAAAATCCCCAGGATATTAAGGGTGAACTTAAGACATACAGTGTATACTTGCCTGCTATGCACACATTTTATGAACATTGTTTTGTTTTTGAATATGATTGTATAGGCAAAATTTATAGATTACTCCAAAACGTTTTTAGAAATGTTAATCAAATGTAACAGATTTAAAAAAAAAAATATTCTATGTACAAATGACAATTTAATCTTATTATTTCTTCGAGTATTAGTAAATCTTGTTTTTGCCCAAAGTACCTAGTTTTGAATCTTTCAAGATTTACAGGCCCTTAAACTTCAGCCTAATAAGCCATATGGATTATCCGGCCTTGGCATGACCGCGAATAGCCGCAAGGTGGTGAGGCCGGATTCACTGCATAGTATGTTATTAATTATCGGTTTCTTTTGAGATGTTTGTTTTATGGTTACTTTAACATAAGCATCAAATTGATGGAATGGTCGCTAGGTAGCAATAGCTTGTTATTTCGCTGATTCTGTTTTCGGTATCTTATTAAAATGCACCTTTTATTGCTCCAGATATGAGGAAATCGATAATCCTGTCACTGAGTTAAAATTAATTTCAAACAATTTATTTTTCCCCGTATTTATTCCTTTTCTCCTAGTCTATTTATGCCAACCATTATTCTTTTCTTTTTAATGAACAAAAATTGAATTTCTTGGAAAATGGCTGCCAACGTATTTTCAATGAAACGAGGCCGTTGAAATGAACTGTTTACTCGTGTAATTTGATACTGTAATTTGAATATCCATAACACTTCCGGTGTTTATACTTTATTTAGAGTGCTTGGCATAAATAGAAATAATCTATATAATACATAAATTGCATTTGTTGCCAAAGTAACAGCCAACGAATATTCGCTTTCCATCAGATATGGTATTCGTTAAATTTTGAAAAATTTTCTTGACAACAAATTGCTGTCATTTCTACTCTACACAAACTATTTGTAGTTCACTGTTTCTATTCTCTACTTTATGTTTATCGATAATGTTATCTGTATACCGAGGTTTATTAGGTCTAACTCTTCAAAGGTCAATCTCCTGAAAATGGGTATCATACCCTATGGTATTTGTTTGCCAGTAACTTATAAACATTAGATAAAGTAGCTTTCAGAAATTAGTCTAATCATTTTCTGGAATTCTAGATAAAGAAAACTATTATAAAAGCTAGCATTAGACATGAAAAGCTCAAAAAGATAAAGTATAGATTTTCCATCAATACCATCTATGGACCTAAGTGGAAACTAGTTTATCTATTCGGCTGAATTTCCCAATTAGTAAAATCATATATTAACATATATGGGTTTTTCTATTTAGGGTGGTCCATTGCTCAAAATAAAACATTAATATTAACGAATAAACGTTCCAATTGGGATTATTTCAAGGAAATTTGGGGGAATTTTCGTTTCCTTTTTAAAGGTGATCATGGCTAGGCCATAAAATCGACACATCTGGACATACAGTATAATGTCCAAATAAGTATATACGTGCATGTATAGCCCATATATGGACCTTCAAGTACTACATAAGGCTATAAAGTGCGCATAGCCAACCATACATATTTTTCAACTCGAGTTGTTATAACATATCATCGAATTTATGTTGATATTTCAATGTGGAATTCAAATGTTTTAATTGCTATTTTGTTAAGTAAGGCTCATGTATTACAATGTAATATCCAAAAGCTAATTTTCACACAAAAAAATTCAATTCGGTATTCGCCTTTTGATAGTATTTGTGTTGAAAGATTTGTTGATGTTAATGTTTTTCACCTTGGTTAATTTGGATATCTATTTAATAATCTACATAGTTTAAATTCACTGTATTTGCAATACGTCAAGTTATATCATATCTATGCTGTCTTTCTTGCATATTACAATATACAAGTCATGTTGATACTTTGAAAATTGTCACATCCAGGGTAAACAATGTAATAGTCTGTCATAGTTTATGCGCTGTACATGATATCCACAAATAATACCGTATGATATTAGCCTTTGTTTCTCTACTCCTTTTATTTTTCCTAAAAAAATGTTTTATTATAAATTTTTTCATACTATGACCTATTTATGGCCAAACGTGGCAAATATGTTTCATACTTTTTTCATTGTTCATTTATGGAAGAGAACTTGGCATTAGTAACAATGTGAATATGATACAAATATCAAAATTACAGTAATTGAAAGTGAGCATATATGGACATAGCAGAAATTAGACATGTATGGATTTATTTAGAGGTACTGTATACAGTATATGTTGTATAATTCTAATTGGACATATAGTTAGCATAGTGACGTTTCAGCTTGCTCGATGTCAAGTAGGCCCCTGATGAAATAAGTCCCCTTAAACCTTAGACAGTATGTTGAAAATGTTAATGATCTTTTGGTAGCTTAACAAATAACAATAGTCACTTATTTAGCATACAAAAAAAATTGGTTTTTTTCCACGTATGCATGTTTTTGAAAATTGTATTTCTTATAAAAATTACAGTTCCCTTTTCATCTTGACATTCACTATTTTAGGTTCAGTCTTCCACTGATTTCTACTACCTCATTAAATTTGGAGGGGAATTGTTGTTGATAAACATCAACAACAATTCCCCTCCAAATTTAATTGTCAGAAATTAAATGTTTAAATATTATAAATAGAAGATGTGACCTTAGCGCCATCTAGCGAACGATGTGCTAAATGTTCCAAAAGTGTCGCCTCGGGGATTTTCGTATTGTTATATTGGCATCTAGTTAGTTGTAAGTATAAAATATAAGTGCGTAAAAATGCGTGACTGTTATATAATGTCTGAAACGTGTCTGAAAGTGCCAAATTGCATAGTTTGTGCGCGATGTCTCGCCCCTGTTTTTCCCTCTATCTCTAAACCGGTCGTATAGTTTATTATATATCCAAAAATAATGAGATATTTTTATGATGTCATAACTATAAGGCACCGCTTAATTGAGCGTAGCGTAATTGAAGCCGATTGACGATGGAATTAACAGACTTTGTGCAAAAACACGATACACAATAATGGTGTTAAGATTCATGAGTGATATACACAATAATAAAGACACACACCCGTATTTTTTTTGTTCTCTTATCAACAGGACAGTGATGCATTTGCTAGAAAAAAAACAACGACAGACTTAAATTAATGAAACGACTAAGTAAATATGCCTATATTGAAAGCTAATATGTATTTAATATCAAAAACATGTCTTTTGCCGTGATGTATTGCTTAGAATTCAGACAAAATTTATATCCCGGGTGGGAAAAGTTTGTATAGCACAGATATTAATTTAGAAGTCGTGGCTTTCAGAATTTGGGTAAATATGTGCATTTGTATTGATATATTCTATTCCTACTTTTAGAAACGCAGTTTACATATAACATTTCCCTGTTTTGTTTAATATATGAACCATGACAAAGTGTCATGTACATTACAGGATGGCCTGAAAAAAACAGGAATTCGGCGTCTCAAGAGGGATCACAATCCTATCCTTTTCAATGGGTCGGGTTTGCGAAGATACTCACAGTTAAATGAGGGTAGTTGGGGTTGAGAATTGTTTGGGGTGGCTTGATGGATCAGCAAGGGGCTCCGCTTGTCGTTTTTCACTTCGAAATGGTAGCTTTTTTAAAAATTAATATACAAGTTTGAAATATGTCCTTTATTTTGCACACGCTGCCAGCAGGTGGCAGTATGAGATTGGCAAGTTGTGAGTGCAAAAATTCAAATAATAATTTAATTTTAAAAATGTACTATTTTAAAATAAAAAATGACAAGCGAAGCCCCTAGCTGATTTATTAAGTAATTTTAAACAATTTTTATTTTTATTTAATCTATTTTTGTTTGACTGTGAGTGTCTTTGCAATTTTACTCATTGAAAGGGATAGGGTTGTAATCCCCCTTTACTCTTTGACATCAGGAATCCTTGTTCGGAACTCTTTTTGCACCAAATTCCTCCAGATAGAATAATTAACGGGGTCTAGATCGGGGATTTTAGGTAGCCAAAGGGTAAGTAGTTTAAATCAGTAGTTTCTCGATGGAGAACTTGAATAGTCCGAAAATTATGTATGTCTGGGGAATTTGGTGCAAAAAGGGTACCGATCAAAGATTCGTGATGTCAAATAGTTAAGACGCCGAATTCTGGCCGATGAACTTGATCAAACAGTAATTGCTCGTCAATTACCCAATAGCGCAGAGTAACAAATACTATACATAAAACTGTATGTGTAATTTTTTTATCTAAGGAAATATGGCATCTACATATTCTGTGACTTTAAAGATGAGAAATACAAGTGGCTGTTTTGACTATTTTACCTATTATAGTGTGTTATATTTAAATTATACAACTATAATACATGTGTATTATTACTTGTAGTATAAACAATATAATGTTTTGGGCATGCTTTTATATATTTGCGGTAATTGAAATAAAAATTAAAATACACGACTCCATATACAATTTTTGTCACAAACATGTTTTCAAATTTGTACTGTAATGTTTTATGAATGCAATTACATAATAATTTTATTGCCTGGCAACAAGAATTTTATAACACAATTATCCATGTTTACATTTAAAAGTATGATTTGCTGTTGTAAATCTATAGGATTTTAAATATAATTCTCGGTACGCCCGTAACAGTGGCGTATGTATCATTTTCATAAAAATAAATTTGTTTTATATTCTGGGCATATTTCTGCACTGATATTTAAAGTAAACATCCTGATAGTATTTTTAGCTGTTATGCAGAACACATCGTTCAAAGTTACACTTTGATTGTACATGTTTTTTCTTAGAAACAAGACTGTAAAGAACCATACTCTTGACATCATCGTTCATCATGCGTTGATAACAAAAATTCTTCGCTTCACAGGATTATCGCTAACAATAGCGGCAAAAAAAATTAATAATTTTGTTTTAAAGAGACTAAATCAAAATTTATCTTAATGAGAAGAAAATAAGAGCAAATGATACAATAAATAACTTACAGTAACAATCATTTAAACACAAGAATAAATTTCCAAGCTATCCTGAAATTTCTTCCAATATTTCACTTGCCTTTGTCACTGGAATAAGATTTAGATGTGCTAGCAGTTAAATACTTTGTATTTAAACAGATCTTACCACATGTATCAAGAGTTTGGTCCTATATGAACTTATATTTATCCAAAAAATTCACGAATTTCTAATATTGGCCTACCGCACTAAATTTTATAAAACAACATACATTTTCATATTATAAAGCTGAAATGTGATTTTTGTGCCCCTTGAAATAAATCAGATACTTAGAATTTTCTACATGAATTTAGTTTTATTGTTCTAAAAAATGTAAGACGTTTTTTTTAAAAATGAATCTTTTCTCCTAATTAGCTTACTTGTACTTATGGATAATTCAGTCAAACCTCTACATGCACCCCTGTTGACATGACCGAGACCTAGCACGGTACTCGTTATCTCTAACATTGTTGTTTTTTTCCCTATTTTTTTCCCTCTTTATAGTGCTACGAAAGCCGCTAATAAGTTGAATTGCGGCTGTATGAAAGTTCATTTTGCTATAAAATATTTTATTGTAATAGCGTGAAAAGCTTCTCTACCGTATGACCTATTAGAATACAAACATGGTTATAAATTGCACGGTGAATTATTGCCTCCATGAATATGTAATAATGACCATCGGCTTCAATTATGAACTAAAAGTCATATAACATGCTTTATGACACGGCCGGAAAACCCGAGGGCGTTGCCATTTATATTACGCACATGTCCCTAAATATTAACGAAAAGATTTCAATAAAAATTCTCATAAAGATACGCAGTAAACGTATATCACGAAAACCCCATATAAAGCTAATAGATTTTCAACGAAGATTTACACCACAGGAGTTGGTTGTACCAACTAGAAATAAACAAGATGTAATTTGCTGATACACAACATGTGATAAAATCGGAATTTCGTTGTATGTTTTAAGGGCAATTACTGAGATTATTTATCAGATACGTTTTTTTTAAAAATAGAGCTTCAATTAGGAGGATGAATTAACTGGTAATTGTTAGTGTAGGTAGCTGCAATTTGCAATAAATTATCTAATAACGCGATATATGTTCACCAAATACCTCGTGTAATATAACAACAAGCCTTATGGGAAACATCCGCTCAAGGAATACTAACTTTAATTAGATATGTTATTCATAATGCTAGTAAACATTTGTGTAAATTTTATAATTATTATAAAATGTAATTCTTCTATGTTATGTGATAAGATAGTCTAGTTTTAATAAAGGACATAGAAAATGGTTTCCTTGTTGTTTTTAGTGTAGTACTTTAGGGACATTGCCCTAGACGACTTCTGCTCAAAACCGTTTTTTCTCTTATTTAAATATATTTATTTGCTTCAAATAAGTACGCTTTATTTGTAAAGACTAAATGTTGGATTGCACCGAATTGAAGTTATTTATAATTAACGATTACATGCATTTAAAATTTATTAATGGTCGAGTTCATTCAAAATCAACTAAAAGACCAAATAAATAAATGAATAGCATCGTTAAAATACCATTATTCAGTAATAATTTGTTCAACTGTATGTAGTTATTTCACTGTAATACGAATTTATGCTAATTAATGTTTAAATATTATGCATTAACTTTATTTATTTGATCACACGAATACGTTTTAATAATTAATGTTAGTAATGACATAAAAACATAAATAACTAGCAATTAGTTTTCTAAGATGTCATACATTTAAAATAATTTATTTGTGAAACATAATGTATGTTGTAATTTTACACAGCTTTTTTATGTAGTCTTTCTCAAGGATATTAAATTCGTATTGTAAAGTATAAAGTTGCATTTTGAAATTAATGTTTCATTTTGTTATTAAAAATGCCAACTCATGTTTCACAAAATATTTTAACTATACAAATTAAGTACATATACTTCATGGAAATGATTTGTTGAATCGGACATAAAATGCAGTATAGAGATCTCAAAGTTCATTGATCTTTGTATTTATGATGTTATTTTGGTATCATAGGAATAACAGACGAAAATATGACTTGCTTTGAATATTGATGATAATAGCTCATTAAATGAGAAATAATTGATGCAGATACAGTATATTCCTCTCATAACATTCATTTCGTTTATAATTATGTCAAAATTGCATCGGCTAATCCTAACTTCTGATGATTTCCCAGTAGTTTTGCAAATATTGGTTTGTAATTACCTAAATATGTTTTCCCGTGTTGCTGTAAATGATGACGTCGGAAATGAGCATAAAACTGCTTTTACAAAAAAACATAAATAATTATATAATTTTAGGAACTGTTTGACAAACTGATTGCTAATTGTTTTTACTAATGCTGTAGTAGTAAAGCGACTGTTTAAAAAAAATTCGCTTTCCGATCTTGATTTTAACTGAAAAAATAGTATAAAGATGGTGAATATAAGCAAATATAAGATTTTCATCATTTTCATCATGTTTAGTTAGTTTTAAACTATTTGACATTCTCTTGTTGTTTAAACAAGGGGTTCTATCTTTTTGGTTGACACTAAGCGAGATTAAATAAAACAATTTGTGCTGTGATGAACATTTCAATTTATTGTCAGTATGCTACAAAGGTGAATTAAATATTTTCCTATTTTCTTTCCACAGATCGGACATTTTGTCATGTTATGGAATGCATCGTTTGTCATACAAGATGGCCGCCACTTGAGCTCACTAAAGAGTGAAATACAAGCGCTGACTATATAAACGTGCATTACCGTTGCATTTAACGAATGCTGTAGCAACACCCTTATTGGCCACACCAAAAAATGGCGGCCGTAGTTCGATTGTTGTTGCTGGTCATTGCAGTAGCGCCATTTTTTGGATCCTTATTGGTGGCTTCGTTTGCTTGTCCTTCGTTGTGTACTTGTCGTTGGAAAGGAGACAAGGAGACAGCAGAATGTGTCAACCATCGTCTCAAGCAGATCCCTGAAGGATTAAGTCGAGGCATCCAAGTTCTGGACATCTCCAAGAACAACCTAAGACTTCTGGAGAAGGAAGCATTTTTGCAGGCTGGTCTTCTAAACCTGCAGAAATTGTACATAGCCGATTGCAAGATCAGGAAGATAGATGACAGCGCTTTCAGTAGATTGGCCAATCTGGTAGAGTTGGATCTGGGATTGAATCTGCTGATCCAGGTGCCTTCAGAGACCTTCGTTGATTATCCGGAATTGCGCAGACTCATTCTGAATAAGAATCCGATTCGTAGGATTGAATCTAAAGCATTTGTCAAACTCCCGTATTTGGCACTTCTAGAAATCAGCAGTTGCTTTTTGGAATATGTAGGTCCTAAGGCCTTTCAGGGTCTTAACAACCTCCAGCACTTGAAATTGGACGACAATAGGCTGACAACTATCCCTGCAGATGTGGGATTTCCCATTAAATCACTTAGAAGTCTGGACATATTGGACAATCCATGGAGTTGCGATTGCGACCTGAGGGTTTTGCGAAATTGGTTGGCCAACGACCAACTTCCAGTCAATGCTCAACCGATTTGTTCCCAACCAGAACGTCTGGAAGGTCGTTGGCTAGTAAGAGTGCAACCGGAAGAGTTTGCCTGCCTACCAGAAGCTTCCTCCTACTCTTCTGTGGCCGAAGCCTCTTTGGGAGAAAATGCCAAATTGGTATGCAGTGTCCAAGCTGATCCTCCACCAACAATCCATTGGTTTCGAAATGGTAAACCTATTACCAACCATTCCAGAATTTCTGGAAGATCCCGGACCTTTTTGATACACGAAAGAGGACTTACAGACCGGATGAGCATATTGTCTATTGCAACTGCTGGAGAGGAAGATTCTGGAGAATACATTTGCACGGCTGAAAACCTGGCTGGTCAAATCACCGTCAACGTCACTCTGGATGTTGTCCAAAGAAGTGTGGAGGCATCCAGCTTGACAAACGGTCATATTGCTGGCATCAGCATAGCCCTTATTCTGGTCAGTGTGGTAACAATAGTGTTCATATGCGTTTTGCTCACCAAAATGCGACAACAGCACTCTGAAGAGACAAAACATCTGGATCTTCATGACAAAAGCAAGAATGTCCATGCGGTCAACCACGTCAAATTCGACGTGACCAAAGAGAAATTGGAGATGACCACAACTGCCAACTCTGTTCATAAACCTCTATGTTCAGTGGTCAACTCCAATTACAATAGTAACACTCCTTGCAACCAGGACAAGATCCATTTGGAGGATGCCATTGGTGGCGATTACAGGGTGGCCTCTCGCATCAGCAGCAACAAGCCGGATGTTGTTAATTTCACTTGTGTTCTGACAAGTCCAGTGGACAACGACGATTCGGATCGTGACAAATTGGTCATAAAGGGTAATGGCAGTAGTAGCAGCAGCAGCGAAAAGCTACAGGAGAAGTTGGCAGACTTCTGTCGTCGGTCGCCATCTTTGGTGCTTCAAGATGGCGGCGAGCGTTTTCTTCCTCGTGTTTTCAACGCGGAATACCCGGATTACGACGCTCCAAAAGACAGGTATTTCTCCTCTAAAAACAGGACAGAATCCAGGGAAACCTTGTGCGATTATGTGCAGTTGTACGACGAAAGTGCCAGAGATGTGCGGAGAGAAAAATCGGACATGATGGAAAAGTCTGACACGAGTTACAGAGAAAACGACAAAGAGGATTGGTGTAGCGCGAATATGTGTGAAAGCAATGTGAAATCACCGGTGAAGCCTTGGTACGACAGTGTGAAAAATCCGATGGGTGAACAAGATCCTCGCCCTGTCTTGGTGGAGAAGGAGCAAGAGGTCCCACCCAGAGGAGGAAACGACTCTTGGATTAAAAACAACGACGTACCGAACCATAGTAGTAATAATAGCAGTAGTAACAATAATGGTAGTGCTATGAGACATTGTAACAAATTGAACAAGGTACCTCCACCGGTACCCAGTAGGCGGTATGGACCTCTAGGAAATGCCTCTGGCATAATGAAACACGCCAATTTACACGGACGAAATTATGTGCCTGTTCTTCCACCTTTGCCAGTTCACCATTTTGCCCAGGCCAGAGACTCACCGGACGAAGGATACGAAGATGAAGTGGAAGAGGAAATTGTAGACATGTGATGCAAGACGAGCTTGTAGGCCGCGAGGCGGCGCCGCAGAGCAACGGAGGTTGCGATTGGCTGGTAAGATATCTTCAGATTCTTGTTGTCTTTTTGTTTTTTCAAAGTTGTTGCTGTTGATCATTGTTGTTGCTAGTATTTGTCATTGTTGTTGCTGACACTTCCATTCTTGGATCTGATACTGTTGTTGCTGGTTCCGTTGCTGGTTGGGCTACTTGTTCCTGTTGGCCATTGCTGCTGTTGCTCCTACTGTCATTGTTAGACCTGTTTCTTTTTATTTTGCTTTTGATACTGTTGTTGTTGACTGTGCCTGCTTTTCATTGCTATTGCTGCTTTTGTCGTTGTTGGACCTGTGGTTGTTGTTATAATTGTTTTTGTTGTTTTTATGTTTGGCATTGTTGTTACTGTTGCTATTGTTTTGTTGCATTTGCTTGTTTGATGTTTTTTCCTACTTTCACTTTTGGATGTTTCTTTTACTGGTATTATTTCTATAATTTCTTCTGCTTTTTCGAAAATTCATATGTCAGTGTTCTTGCTGTTCTTGCTGGTTTATTGTCATTCCTGTTGATGCCAATTATTTCTGCTTACAGTTATCTTGCTCAACTTCAGGTTCAACCTTCTCGAAAAGTAAATGTAAACTGATTTTAAATTATTGCAAGATGTGGGATCTAGCAACTGATTACTCTTACTTATGACATGTATTTATCAGTGAAACGCAGCCATGCATCCTTTAGTATATCTTGTTCAGACAATAAATGCCAGAAAAAGTTATATCGAAATTAATGTGTCTGATTAATGAATCTGCTTAAAAATAATGTTTCAAGGTCTGAGCTTTTTCAGTGCATACTTAAAATGTTACTAAAAGAGGATGTTTGAGTAAATCAGAAATTCTTTTATGACCTAAACCAACCTTATATAAATGTATGGTGATACATGTGTTATACCGTGACTGGGATAAGTCAGGAATAATTACAATTTTAGTAGGGCTATAAGAATTTCAAAACTGTTCAGGAAAAAAGAAGTGAATACACAAGTGTATGTGGATTTCACGTCTTCAAAAGTAGCGCCACCTATTGACCATATCTCGCAACAGTTTGTCTACTTAAATTAAAAATCATAAAAAATGAAAAAAAATCCCTTTATTCCCGTTATGACAATGATATACAATCACTTCGATTTCCGCAATATGAATTTATGAGTGAAAAATGAAAATATATATTGAAAAAAATTATTCCAGCCTTTAAAGTTAGTGGCGCCATCTACCGACTTTTACACGCAACTACATACTTGCCACCAAAATTTAAACTTCGACAAATGTTATAAAAATTCTTATTTAATTATAATTATTCAACAATAAGAGAAATTATAGTTAAATGATATTATTATTATTAATTTAAATAATAAAAAGTTGACAAATATGCGCGTGGCATATGGAAGGGGAGAAAGGAGTGACAAGAAAATTTCTTCACCAGGTACCACCTTTGTGTCGTTTTTCGTGTGATTTCTCTGCTATAGAAATGGATTTTTTTATAATTAAAAGCGTGAGTTTTCTAAGGTAAAAACGAAGTTTTTCAAAGCTAAAAAGAGCGATTTTTCTATTGCAAAAGTGCCATTTATAAGATAAAAACTTAATTTTTACGGCTAAAATAGTCGGCACCAAGATGTCAGCAATTCAAACTTTGAAAATATGCTACTTTTATGTAACTTGCGAAGGAACTAATATTGTTCTTAGAAATTTCACCCACAGATTAAGAAAAATACATGCTACGAAATACAATATTTGTCTTGGGATATTTAAAATAAAGGTTTTTATCTAAATTGTATAGCCAAGTTTTGAACTCCTTTAGTTGCTCAGCTCGGGTGGGATACTGCAGAGATGGATCGTGTAGACCTGGTACACATCCGGAAGCGGGTAAGACTCCTTCATTGGAGTCCCCATTGTGGGGGGCATCGACGGCTCCTCACACCCGGGCGTGGGTATCCAGTGAAGCTTTGCTGCGGCGGGGTGGAGGGTACTCATTAACGAACCCACGGTGGGCAGGAGCCCACCGTGGGCCCTATGTTTACGTTTTATGCCCCCACTTGCTTCCTCAACCGAAGTTCAAACCCTGAAATTTCATTGTTTTTTTTTTTCTTCCAAAGGAATGCAAACAATAAAATTTGTATTGAACTCACTTAATCAGGTTTTAAATTTAATTTTTTTTAAATTATTAGTTTGACGAAAACTACATGTGCAAATTATACTATGTGTAGTCCATATCTGTGTATGAAAGCAGCTGTAAACATCAGGTCTTTATAGCAATTGAATCATCACCCTACGGGTATGCAAACTTTTGAAATCCAGTTTATGATTAGAAATTTGTAAAGAGCGTTTTATTAATCTAGCCTTTAGATAGAAAAGCTAATTCAAGCGTTTTTTAAACGCTGATAATTTTAACAAATGTTGTATTTCGAGAATTAAGCCCAGTTTTTGATGATTTAGAATAGTTTTTTACTCGTCTTGACGTCACCGGGTTGTTCCAATTGCAGAAAGGGGTAATTACTCTTAATCCAACCAGCCGGTTGTTGTAAAGAGCAGGAGTAATGTTAACGACGGTATTTTACTATTTAGGGCCGGTTGCACCAACAAAGGTTAAGCTAAACCTAAGGTTAACTAAAAAAAGCATTGCACCAAAGGAAGTTAACAGTTGACTATTGGTTAACTTGAAGAAAACCAATGAGGCTAACCCTGAGGT
>JAQGAE010000119.1:0-55558 GCA_034696685.1 Julus scandinavius | reverse complement strand
ATTCATGACTGCCATGAGCCGATGTCCGGCAGAAGGTATTGGTTTTCCCAAAGATAACAATGACCTACCAGAACTGCCAGCTGTATGTCAGCAACGTTTTTTGAACTCTGTATTATGTTCAACAAGCATATGAAAGCATGCATGATTTTGCATTTACCACAAATCTGAAAGTTCTTATGGACTTGGTATCAGACATTAGTTGGTCGAAAGTACATGTATGTGTACCTTTGCAAGAGGTTTGTTCCCAATAAACATGTTTCACTGTGAGTGTAATCAAATTCCGGTGGTAAAGTCTCCATCATTGAATGTACAAGTGAATGATTTCATTCTTACTGGAATTCTTTCCTTGAGTGAAAATTCCTGAAATGTTTTCTCGGCAAGGGGTCTGTCAGTGCCCTTCGCAAGCATATATACAATGGTAAAAATTATCCTGATTCTGCATCTATATCTGGACAATGTTACTTGCTTATCAAACGAAGGGTTTTATCTTGGAATCCTAATATTTCATGTCAGACAAACTGTTGCTTATACCCTTGCGTAGATGTTTTCAACAATCCTTCAACTGCACGTTGTTTATCAAAAATTTCCCAAATGCTCAATAGTATTAAACTTTGGTTCATTTTCACACCATGCAAGAAATTTGATGTATATGTTTCTTTTGGAATTCTGAAACAAGCTTAGTTTTTTTGAAATATGACTTACCTGTGCCATGTGTTCGTTAGAATATAAAAGTATGTATAATTCATCTTCTGAACAACATTGGTTCAAGATAAACTTTAACCTGCTCTTGATTTGTCAAAAAATGGTATTTCCACGGTAAATTTAATACAGTGAATGAACCAAACTCCATTCCAGCAACATATAAAGCTGAAATTTTCGTTGCTTTTATAAATCCTCGTTTCTGTATATCAAAAAGTCATGGAATTTTGAGTAAATATACTGTAGAACTAAATTCTTATAAAAATGGTATTTCCACGGTCAATATAAGGGAGTCAAAGGACACCATGCATAATTCATCCAAAAGGTAAAATCTTTGTTGCAGGAGCCCCATAAATTTCACGTTCCTGGTGAAATTTCTCTGTTATCTCGTAAAAACTTCAGGAATTGGAGAAACCCCATTCCTGGTGCAGAATGCAAAAACATGCCAAGTATATGTTTTTGCGGGGCTAGGAGGTGAGGCCATTTGAATTTGGAACCGGTGTGCCACGGCAGCACTCCTTTGGCGCCATCCTCGCATGCCACCCATCCATTAACCGCGTTTTCCCGAGAAACTCTTCATCGAAACCATTAATTTCAGTCTCATTTATGATGTAGGAGGTCCGTCATTCTCTGCATAGGTGGCGTTTTTGGGATGCCAACTCTCGGGAACCATGGGTGCCAGATAGGGGCAGGTTTGGCTGGTGACAGACGCCTTTCGTGGCGACTCTGTCGCCTAATGTATGCTAAAATATTCTCATCAAAGGATGAATTAAAAGAAAGTGTGGCGCCGTTCTAGATGCTTTTCGCCTTAACAACGTATCGCACCCATAATAGCGACATTTGCGATTGAATAGTACGTGATTTTGTCGAGCCGGATATGAAGCCATTTTGGCGACCCTTGCTTCCCAACCTTGCCACTCGGACCAGAATAGGTCAGTTTTTTTCCGTGTTTATGCTGTCGCCGAAATAGCGCTTATTAGTTAGGCAGGTGGGTCGCATCGGGAATTTGTCAATTCGGTGTTGTTATCGAGAGTTATTTGGATATTTGGCTCTATTGAGGTGCACCTGCCTTCAAGGAGGGAAAAGCCTCTGGACTCAAGATGTACAAACAATTGGTGTTCTTGAAAACAACACATTCTTTGAAACATTTAAACTGAAGCAAAATGTATAATTTCAATGTTATTCTTTATTGTATTCAGAAATCTCATGCATCAACATCATTCTCATAACAATTATTGTTAAAAGTAAGGATAGTTAGGCTTCACCACAATGCAGCGTTTTATTGTCTTGCAGTCCGGTGGTTTTTAACCGCTGGAGTTTTTTTAGAAATTGTGGAAAATACATAACAAACGCTTTATCTCCTGTTTAATAGCAAGGGGATAACCTAAATAGTCAGCCACTTTTTATGGGAGACCTTAAACATAAGCTCTCCAAAAATCGTATTTCCAGTTCAATATAAAGGGGTGAAACTGGAGTTACTAAACAAACTCTAGTAATTTTGATTCTCTATAGTAACTAGTCGAATTTTACTTTTATGATAACCCTCGTGACAATGATTTTTTTTTAAATCAATTTTTCAAGTGTTTTCGTTTAAATTGTCTTATAAATTGATGAGCAAACTGTTTTTTCATGATTTTCATGTAAGTTGACACATTTTTTTCTTTATTTTTCTTCAGTTATGAAATGTTCTCTGAAGTATTTAGTTGTTTGCACATTTTTCATCTTTATTTTTGTATCTACACCTTTAACGAATGCGAAACAGGTGCAAATGCCTAAAATACCAAAACGCCAGTGTAGTCTACCCTTCACTTTCAACGACTCAGCCATTAATATGATTTGCCAAAATGTTAACAAAACACCTCCCATCCATCAGGATTGAAAAAATTGTTTATCAGTTCTGTGGCGTCACTCGCAATTACAATCAGGTTTGTTTAGGGCTCAGTCTCTTCATATATATTTCACGCGTTAACGTACATGTAATAACCGAATGCGCATGTTTCGTTTAATGTAAGCCAAGATTAAACACCATTTCAGGTCTTAAAGGGATCATGATGAAGCGAATATCTGTAATTTACAATTTTCCAGATACAACTTGGGGAAACTTAGGCTAAAGTATTTATTAAATATAATAAAAACTAGTTCCTGCGACACACGTTGTCGCTGTTTGGAATCTTTGCGACACCTGTGTAGAATTCCGAACCTTCATCTGGACTATGATGAAAAATTCTGGGTTTTTTTTGTACAATTTATCTAGAAGGTAAAATGTTGACTCTTCTGCAATCTCTCACAGCACACCTGTAGAAACAGCTGATAAATATTGCTTTAATATGGGCCTCGGTTCGATGATATACTCAGGGTGGCACGTGCCCTCCGTTTGAAAGGAGTAACAGCTACAGTATCTACCAATGAAATATTTGGCGCATTTATTAACTTCAGTTTAGTTAAGATGAAAAATCTGGATGCAATCACTTCGATGTTAGTAACCGAAACTAGTCTGTTACCAGGCCCGGGCTTAGCCAAAATTAGGGAGAGAGGTCATCGGCGGATTCCCGGTTAGGGTTAGCTCACCTGAGGTGATTCATCTAGAGTTTGAATGCTAGGAGACGAACGCAATCTATGGATTTGGAAATCGAACGTGGTTTAGTGAAAAAATAAAGGCAATTCTTGGAAAACCAATCTATTTTCGTACCAAACATTTTTATTACTGCCATAAAAGGTGTGGACTTTTGAAATATGGAATGGGGATAAAAATGGCGGTATTTACACAGGTGGCGCGCGGGTCCGTTCCGAAAAAGGGGCCCCTAGGCACGGGATATAAACGGGATGGAAAGTGTATTGTTCGATCAGTACTAATCAACAACGTATTGACGCATTAGTAGGTTATGTTTATTTACGTTGGGGTGTCATCGGCTCAGCTAAGGTTGTTGCGCATATTTCACATGGGGAAAATCCAGTTTGGAGCTTAATAATAATAATATGACGACGAGGGATGTTATTTATTTTTGGTATCTCTCCCCTTTCCCGCCTAAACTAAAACTGTTCCACAAGCTGAATATAGAAAACTAACGTCGTTGAAACTGCTATTCTAGGAGTAGCCCTTAATCGCACTTTAACAGTTTCCTGGTTTATTTTCGGCCCCAAAGCAGGTAAAAAAGCTATTGTTGTATTCGTTACGAACTGTGGAAAGATATGAAAAAACAAACTGCTATTTTATAGGAACTCATTAGCGCTATTGAATATTAGCGGGCACCTCGTTAGTCATTCTTTGGGCTATTAATGTGTTAGCACGTTACTAATCCATGTGCTCTAAAGCAAGTATATGTAGAGGATTCTGGTTATTTGAAGCACTGGGTAATCGGGGCATCAGTTTTTTTTTGTGTCGCATATCTTGAAAGAACATACAAGTAAATGATGGAACGTTACTGGGTCAAAGGGTTCTAACTTCGAACCAGCTTCCTTACTCTTTTATGTTTTGAAAGTTCAAAGAATTTTGTTTACATTTGAACAATGTGTATCACATAATCAGTATAAATTTGAAAAATGGAGGCTAACTGAATGATTTACACGTTTGCTTATTTAAAAAATACAATTTTAGCATTTGCACGTGTGCATGCTAAAACTAGAGTATTTTTAAAGTTTTAGTAAAATAATTTTGATGAGGTTGCAGTCTGAGTTAATTAAAATATTTTAGCTAAGTTAATTGGGTATCACATCGATGGGTTTAGATATATATTTAAGGTTGAAATGACCAATGAGGCGACATGTGTGCACAATGATTAGAGGTTCACATTAGTGGAAACTACACCTAATATTTTCAAAATATAAATAAGATATTTTGTGAAAAAATGATCCGCCCCTATATATGTGCTTGCTTCAAACTGATATCGAGATAATGTGAATGCTATTATGATGGCGTTTATTTCGGAAATTAATGTTTCATGCTCAGCAGGGCGAAAACAATGGATGTGGAAATTTTGATGGCCATTAATTCGATTCGCGTTGAAAGTAAACGACTTTGGGATTACCACTTTTGAGCGCTGCGCAATTATTTCATTGTATCAACTTGAGTTATTAAAAAATTTCCTCGGCTGTATGTGTTGTTGAGCTCTGATTCGTGACTCCTAACTTCTTCATTCGTCGCAAATTACACTTAGGCCTACTGCATATATATATATTTTTTTATCTCTTGCAAATTCCTACGATTTTCTCTGGTCGAGTTGCTCACCTGTCTTTTTAACTTTTCTACATTCCTGAAATCTTTTTTCTGCTTGGCCAAAGCGTGGGTTTCATAGCATCATATCCGGTTTCCTTCTTCTTTCCATTTTTTTCTTCTTCTCACGTTGATGAGGTTGAGACGTTTTATCCTCTTAGGAGATTCGTTGTCTAGGCAAACCATTTATATATATAAAAATAACAATCACGACGACGATGATGATCATCATCGTCGTCCAGGGGCTTCCCCATGCGCATATACCGCAGCTGTTTTCAAATGTCTCGGAAATTCTACTACAAACTAGGCCCTATTGTTATGGCTGCCCACAGCAGTTGGGTGACGCGGCGAATCTACCTACCCTGTGTTCATCCACCAACCTGCAAATTAACTTCGTGTTTTTTTTTATACATTTATTTGATGTATGAGGATACATGTGTTGTTTTTAAAATCAACTGCGAGTTACTTGCAAGAGCGGTTTCTTGTCCGTAACTATCCCATCGTTCATCGTATTGCCATCATATTTAAAGAATTTTATGATATGCAGTATGACTAATATGCTAAAAAACCAAATATCTGAGGTTGACTAAAGCTATAATAAAACGTTTATTGCCCGTTAATATGCTTTATTAGGTACCTTCACGCAAGACGGCAAGAGGTTGATAGCTCTAGCCGGAAACGCTGATTTAGGCGGATGTGCGCATGCACTGGAGCATACCAGCCTCTCCCTTGAAGGTATTTTTGGGGGGGAAATCCCCATATACTTGTAACACAGTTCAAACTACAGCAGTAAATCAATCTGTATATTAAATCTATTGATGTGAAATATCGCTTTATGTTACGATTTTATGTGCCACCAAATTATGAAATATTGAACGTTCGTGAGACTTGTTCCATTATCAACAACTCGTTTACAATTTTAATTCGGATGTATATATAGAAGACAATTTAAATAAATAACATCAATATAACGCTTATATCGATGAGAGTCAGTACACAATAATAACGATAATGTTATGCGCATGTAGAACTATGGTAATGACCTGATTTTGTTTAATCAGATAATGCGTATTGATGGGAACACAGTTTAGTTTATGTATTGATAAATGTGGGTGTGGATCAATTTGCAATGAATGAAATGATACAGAAGAACTGTAATAATAATAATTTATATATATGATCCCATTGTCATTCCGTGCAGGAACTCACCTGATGTAACATAAGAGTGTAAATTGGCTAAAAATTGCATACTCGCAATGAAATATATATTTACTTAACCTATCAGTGAGAACGCGAATGTTGCCTTAATAGTTTCGAGAATTTCATAGCCAGTACTATTTAAAAGGACATAGTGAGATTTATTTTATGTTGCTATTGCTTGGATAATAGAACAAAATTTTAGACATGCACTATAGCGATATTTTGTTGATTAGCTAGATTTCCATTCAGCACCCCCTAGTGGAGTATGAGCATTTAAACAGCATGGCCTTTTCATTTTATGGTCCAAAAGGCATGGCCTGGAGACCATTTTTTGTGGGCACGTATACAACTATAGTGTTAGCTGGGCAGTTATAATGATAATTGTTCTTTACTAGGTATTGATAATGTTAGATTTTACTACATGTTCTCCATGACTTTAGCAGTTTAGTTTTCATCTAAACCACGTTTTTTCTGAAATATAGAAATGAAAACGGAGACTATACTGAAAATTATTTTTAATTTTTGTTGTTTTCTGTTTGTAAAATTTATTGAAATTTTAATATATAGTTTCGTTCTTCTTCAAACTTCAATGTCATATATGTGTTGTCGTTTGTCCAGTGTGACAAAGATGCTGTTTTTCGGGTTGCTGCTACCATGCAGCGTCAATTTGACGGCCATTGTCCAGTAAATACGCATTTTAATGCTTAAGTTTGAAGTCTATATACGTACGTTGCAGACAACATACCTTTCGCAGCGGCATTTGTCTGTGTTGTATTTTATTGACTTCGTGCAGCGATGCCGCAATGAGCGCCACCTGTGAGCGGATGTATAAACACGACCAAGGTGGGCCAATCTCAATTGCGTCATGTTTATGTCGACCACATGGGCAGATTAAATAGCCCTAGTGTGCATCGAAATGAGCTTGTTTTCATTGAATTTTATTGCTTTTTGCGCTTAAATAATGTTTCTTTACGCAGCTCGAGATCGTTAAATTACAAGACGTTCTCGGCATAAGATTATGTAGTTCTTACTCGATGGTGTGCTCAACACCTGTTATAATCTTGATTCAAAGCTTTTCATTTTTCACACTTGGACTATCAATTAATATTTGATTTCTATGAATCTATAGGGACTCTTTGATATTTTTTGTGGATATAAGGTTGTTCGACCAATGCTAAGGTTGGCATTATGAACAAACAGATTGCCAATTTCAAACTAACTTTATTGGGGATATAATGGTTGCTTTGTAAAATTTTACAGTTTACACATGTATCGGCACTATTTTGGGGTTTTATATTTTCTTTCTGCGTAACATATAACTTCCTCATGTTCCAGGTAGTATATGTTTATTATTTTTATGAAACTTGAAATAATGTGGTAGTCTCAGAATCTTAATATTTCCAAATATATGCAGAATATCCATACATGATTACAGCAGAATGCTTTCAGTTTTTCATAAATTCAATTTGGCTTAGTCAAAGCGTAATAAATACTGTTGTTTAACCACATAACTATTACAGAGTACGTGTATACGTTTCTGCTGGCCTTCTGAAGATAAATGGCAAATTTAATTTTTTTAAACAACAACTATAAGCAGGTTGAAATATTTTCTTCGCAGAAAAATCCAATGTTGTTTTTTGTTTAAAATATTATCATACTTTTTGTCGATAGTTTCTTAATTATACGCATCAAAATGTAAAGACAATGTTTGAATAAGTGAACAAAACACAAGATTACGTTTAAAATTCTTACATCGTTTAATAAATAATATAAATAATTGTAAAAATATTGTGACAACACTGCACAATACAAAGGTTTCATATTAAATTCACAATATTTTCTCAACATATATTTAACTATCAAATATACAGATAATAAAGGCTTAGGCACGAGTGAAAAAAAAATACTTTACACGTTTCATGTCAAATTATTGAATGCACATTAAGAACCTATTAGTTACAAAACACCTTTGTGTAACATCAGTTTACATTTTTCATTGGTCGTGTTTTCGATTACATTATCGATATTCAATTTATTTACATATTATGATCATCGTATAATCAATTAGGGTCACTGATTTGCCTGCAACACGTGCACTGTATTATGCTTTATTATTTTCCTATCTTTTCCTATCTTGTTTTTCTCAAAAGTCATAATTAATAATCAGACTTAATTATGCATTTATAACTTTCTCTCCACTACTTTTTATGAGTAAAGTGGCTACAATAAATCGTTCAGAATTATTTGCCTACTAGAACTGATCGTACAAGGTTTAATTCGTTTATAGCTTCTATACGTTTATAAGTCTAGCAATTTTAAGTTGGTCTAATCTTATGATTAAACTGGTTCTTTCCAATTATAAATATCCACGCTAGAAGGCGTACTTTTTCGTTAATTGCCATTCTGATTAAAATTCCTTTCGAGTTCTTTAGTAAAAACTTGTTATTTAAAATTAGATTTTTTTTGTAGGCTTTTTTTCAATGTGAATTTCAACCAGCCTAATTCATGGTATTCCTAAATTTGATTATTAGTATTCATCACGCCTAATGAGTGTTGAATTTAAATACATCATTAAAGCTTCGGTGTTAATGCTTTTTGAGCAAATCCTCAGCATTGCAGGTAAAGATAATTCGGTGAAATTTGAATCAAATGTAAACTGATGCTTAAAGCTATAATCAAATGGAAAAAGTGAATTGGCCTATATATCGATGACGTATTGAATTAATCATCTAAAAGTACGTTAACTTATTCACAACGGTTTCTATGTTATTTCCAGCACAATTAGTGAACCGCTCTGTATTCAGATAAAACTTGTATCATATTAAATGAACAACTAAATTATTAGGGACAAGTTTGTCCGGTTAACTACAGTGGAGGCCGAGGCAATTAATGATATTGATTATTCTAAACCATTCAATAGTCAATGATCATAAATTCAAAAAAAGAGATTAGCTTATAACATATACTGTATAACAAACAAAAAAAAAGTTTAAAAAAATAAATTAAAATGACCATTTCTCAATGTAAAACCGGTGCTGGAGGTGAATGTAGCTTTTCTACATAATGAGTATTATACTATTAATGTATTAATTACAAGTCCCTGAGATATAACATGCCAAAACATAAGACTAAACATGGAACAAAAGTCGGCAAGTAATCGCTAGCAAGGGCCAGATTCTCGAAGAATTGCGAAATCGCTAGTGTTTTGAGAATTTAGCCCTGGGACAATTCAGTGACAAATGGTGGAAGACCGTGTCATTAAACTTATCCAATTATTCATATACTTTATTACCACTTGCCGTTCTTAACAACAAAAAACAAATCAGTAAAAAATGGAGGAATTGCAAACTGGATCTAGCAAATAGTTAATTTTTAAAAAAATTTGCAAGTAATATAATAATGTTCATTGTGCTCGAGGAATGGGATCTCGTAAGCAGATTACTATGTTTTACTGGCACTGCATTGTGCATTGTTGGTTATTAAAAATAATTCATGACTGCTTGCTGACAAGCTTAATGTTTTATGCATAAAAACAATAATAACATGCAACCGTTGAACACAGTCTTATAAAGTAATAACTTAGGTTTTATTAAAATAGGAGAGCACGTTATGATGATAGTGGGTTGGTTGCCAGTGAGGAACATTCGAAACTTTACTTCAATAACTTTTAAGATTAGATTTCGATATTCAGAAACGTAATGTGAATCAAGCATGCATTACTTATAAAGTTGGTCATAACATATTCTCATTCTGACCCATTTTTTAACCCTGTGATGTTCGGATTAATCGAAAGTTCCAACTTATTCTATCAAGTTACATTCAAACAACAATATGTAGTTGTATGATTTATCATTTAATTGTTGTTAGTGCTGTTGGAATGATAAGTTTTAACCGAACTCAAAAACAATGAACAACTACAAATCAAACATTTTTCCATGCTAACTTTTCCTAACATTTTTTTCTGATTCTTAGTAACCTTTCATTGATAACAAATTATTTACATTTAGCGGTCATGTGCTAATCCCGCTACATACAACTAACCAACATTGATATTCACTCCTCCGGATAAACGACGCTCTATATACCCAAAATGAAAACATTTTAAAAAGGTGTTCATAAAATCTGTCGTACTTAACAAGATGCTTCTTTTCATAGTTTGAATCATTTTGAACAAAGTGTGATCTTATTTCAATTTATAAACTGATTTTAAAGTATTTTCATTTAGAGTTCATACATGGATTTCCCGATTAAACTCATTATTTCACATTTGATGTCAAGCTCGCTATATTTGTCAATCATAAAAACTTATACATTTTCAATAATAGCACCAAACGAATGGCTTTCATTTTTACACTTGCGCTGCAAACACAATAACCAGGACGAGTTTTTGCGTGCTCATATTTACAGAAGTCGCCATCACTATTTCGTCTGCAATTTTAAAGATGGCTGCCAACTTTATCAATGTTCCCGCCATTTTTTGAAATTTGTAACTATGATATCACTACAAGTAGTTTTCACTTTGGGGTAGCCATCATATGACGCACAAAAAAAACTCGCCATCTTATATGAAACGTTCTAATCATTCTAAACATGCGCGTTTTCAGCAAACGTGCTAATTTTTCAGATATTAGATTTTTCTCACGGATGAATAAAAAAACACCCCGTTCTACTGTCCTCGTCCATGCGATATATGGGTCAGTGTCAACCTTTTGACGGTGGGAAAATAAATAGGTGGTATTGGGGGGGATCACCAGAACGTGGACACCGTGTAGCACCCTCACGAGCAGGCGCACTCTTCGACGATGACGTTGTCCCATGTGAGAGATGTGGCCGATTCATTCTTGGATTTCTTGACAATGACGTGCAGGGGTTTAAGCTTGGAAGGGGCGCAACACAATTTGGGCAGTTTTTTGTGACGCGTCGCGTTCTTCGACATGGACAAGAAGCTCTGGATGTTGGCGTGGGTGCTCGCCAGGTTGTAACCGTGTGGACAGCGACCCTTGCAGTAATACGCGTTAAAAGACTCTGGAAATTGGATAATATCCTGCAAGCCCAGATCGGCCATCTTGACGACTAACGACTTGCGACAACAACGCTGCTCGTTTTTCGTCTTGCAGTTAAACTTGCCTGCTTTGGGCGTGTAAAAGTCCAGGGTCTTGTTTTCTGTCGCCGCTGCCCTCTTGGAGCGCCCCTTGGCTGTGGGCACGCGCACCAGCAACTGGGGCCTGGTCAGCGTCAGTTCGACGAGATGGGAGAGTTTATCACAGTGGGTGCAGGCGAGCAACATGCCCCGGTTGTCCCGTGGTGCGTCCAGCCAGCCGGACGCTAGTTTTGTCATGTCCCACAAAAAGGCGCCGTTGTCGTCCTGCGGCAACGCCTCCACCAACCGGCTGTCCACCAACTCTGGCTCCCCGCGTGCCCTCACGCGATAGGCGTGAAACACGGGCGACGACGGCACGTCCAGGCTCACGCTGCGGTGCAACCGAAGCGTCGCCACCGCGGCGTTGCCACTAGTCCGTACACTCGACAAGTTGGCTAAGTTGTCAATAGGAAAGTACATCCACGTCCACGTGAGGTTGTCGGCCATGGGCACGACGTCGGAAGGAGGGTTGACACCTGAAAATAGAGGAAAAATACAATGTCAACATGGATATTACCAGAGATGCTTTATGATAAAAATGTTTTAAAATATAAATCTGCATGAAGGATTTTCTTGAAATAATTCAGAGCTAAACTGCATTAGCTCATCAAATATAATCCTTTGGTGCAGACTATCATAATTCAAATAATATTCCGAAGTATCCTTCAAGTGTTCAATGTCTGGGGAATTATCGAATATCATAGCTGTAGAAAATAGGAATTGCATTGGGAAATTGTATTTTTACAAAATCTACAAAGCAATGCAAATCAGCGTATAGAACTCCCATGGAACGTTTCAATTAAAATATTGTTTTAAAACGCTTGTCTCTACAACGAAATTCAAGTATTCAAATTTGTAACAGCAAATCATCTCGTTTGGCATTTTCTCAGGCTGTCTGATTTTATGGCTTGTATCCACACAAGAGTACAATCCAAAATTAGATTCACGTAAGAAACAAGTTGTTTTAAACGACTGAGTTTGCTGGTTTCTGTCATTCACTACAAGCATTTTGCGGCGTGTATTTCGACTACAATAGCCATTATTCTGTCAGTAATAATGTCTCACAATTGATAATGGAAAATCATTAGCTTGCAATTCATTTGTATAATGAAGTTGAAGTTATCAGATACAGTATAATGGTTGAGCATTGCTTATTAGTAGGAAGGTTTGTCTTTGGGATTCTTACACACAACAATTTTTATCTGGAGTTAAACTGGTTAGCAAGCTCAATAACCTCCCATGCAAGTGACCTTTGTTGAGGAAAGCTTAATTTAAAAAAAATTCGCCCCTCTCGTCTGATTAAAGCCCTTTGATCAATAAAACAAAAGTTAATGACCATGCTATCATCGCATGGCAGTCCGAAAAAGCCGTTGCCAAAGGGTGGACATCGTCGATGATGTCATTCCCATAAATGATATATCTGAAAAGACGTCAAAGGGAGTCTAATCTGTAGACAACTTGCAGTCAGCATGTTAATTTTATAGGTACAAAGATAGTATCTATAGAAATACTCTTGTCAAAGTGAAATGATTTCCATACTATAACTATGTCATATACAGTAAGACAAAAGAAAATGAAATTCTGGTACTATTTTATCGCTTACAGTTTATAAATGAGTGCTTGGAAACAACTGCATTGCAACAAGCAATAAAACGCTTACAATGGAGGCACATCTAGAAACCAATTTCCATAAATTTATATTCAGATTGTTTAATTCTCATGGAAAAACACGTAAGTCTTGGAAACCAGTCATTTGATTGATATGTCTGAATGGCTCTTGGCATAAACGTAATTTTTCCACATTTTCCCTTATACTCCATCATTTTTTAAACTAATTGGGGAAATTAGAAAAAAGAGCTGTCAAGAAATGCTGATATTATATTTTAAGTTTTAGGATTAATTTTGAAATGTCACGATTGTTGATAACAGAATATGATACACTTAATATATTGCCCATATGTAAAAAAAACTATGTTGGATATTTAGGGTGCGGCTAAGACATTAAATTCCAATGACCTGTAGAAGTCATGCAGAGTCAGACGAGAAAAAGAATAGTTTCTCACAGTTACTTGGGGACGGTGGGGTCAAGTAGGTAGGTGCACCCGTGGCCCTTTTCTATATTTTCTTCGAATTAATGTCATCAAAGGACATTTTTTTATGTAGCATGCCCTTCTGTGTAAGTGACCCTGAATGGCGCCAGGTTGTTTTTCTAAACTGAAAACTGATTTAATTTAACCATTCAGCTGCTACCAAATTGTGTTTTAGGCACATGTAGAAATAAGAAATGTTACTAAAACGTGTGTGTGGGCGACAATTTTTCACATGTGCTGATGGTTGTCGTCCAATAACTGCATTCAATATGTAGTATAATATTATACTCGATCAACCAATAACCTTGTTTTTCTCTAAAGGTATTGGGAAGTAAGTTTTTGCACCTGTAATTTTATGGTTTGCATTTTCTAACTTTTTCATAACCTTAAGCCTCCAGACTTTTATGTTGGTGACACAGAGATATACAAAGAAATATATTTTATCATTAATAGAAACAACCAATTATTGTGATTGTTTAGCTATATTACTTGTTATTCAGATGGAGGGGTGAGAAAAATGCCTATTTGGCGTAGTCAAATTTAAACAAACTGATTGAAAATATCATGCCAAAGAAAACTTGTTTTTGTTCAAAAGTCCTAGTTTTCAAAGGCTACAGATATTTATTTTTTCGTATGCACATGTGGTTAATAAAATATTTTATCTATTTTTTATAGTAAATATTTATCTATTGTTTTAGCGAATTCTGAGAATTGAGGCTTTGGCGCTTTCGTGGAAATATTTACAAAAATGTGTATTGCTTTAAAACATCATTACACGCCAGGTAAATATGTACATGTCGAGGGTCATGAACCCTTACCAAGCAGCCAAATGCAAACACGCCAATGTCCATGACACACACACACATGCACGCAACGACTTGCTCTTTTTTTGGAATTGCATTTTTCTTTGAAATCTAAACATGCCCATCCAGTTTTTGCGCATTTTGCTTCCTTAATTACACATATTTATCAACACGCGATTAGTGTAACTACCCTTGCTGTCTAACTAGAAGCTGAGCTTTAGCAGAATAGGGTCATGCGTGATATACTTCGTGTTGCGGCGCTTTAACCAAAAGGCGCCAACCGTATGTAAACAGACATATATCGTTTTTTGGCATGCCTAAATTTTATACAATCCAGACTACCGTATATTTTCTATGTTAAAAGTCATATGGCCATCCCGAAACCCTGAAACAAATAAGTTGAGTTTATAGAAGCCATATTTGAGCTAGTTAGCACCGCAGCAAAAAGCGATAAAATAGAACATTTTTAGAGGAATTAGCCTGCTGAATTACAAGAGCTACTGGATTTAGAGAAAACATTTCTTGTTATAGAAATTATTTAAAATTAGTTTGCCTTCTAACAATGTGTATTATTATGTTTTATATAATAATATGCATTATTCTCTTATGAAACAAGTAAAGGTGTTAAGGATTTGTAATTTTGTTATTCCTGCTCATTATTTATGAAAAATTGCACCAAGAGGGTGTAGGTTAGCGTTTTCCAGCATATACGTAACTCTCCAATTTTGCTGACTTGTTTCTGCACAATTGCGCCCTCTACCTGACGCATAAGCACACAATAGCTGTTCTAATTGGGCTTCTTGAACAATTCGGATATAAGCTGTTTGAGGTCAGACCCCTAAAACGATTACCATAATTAAATTAAGTTGAGCATGACTTTTAAAATCACGCTTATTGGCTGGATTTGTGGCGTAGACACACATGATAAACTGATGTCTGCCGCTCTAAGCACGACTACTGGGAAAACGTATTACTCGGAATACATTGAGGATGGATCCAGTGCTGCGGAATAGGCCTACCTTGACATCTTTAATGATAGCTATAAAATTTCCAGCCAACCAGTCAATGTGTCAAAACATCAAACCATCATGATAGGGAAAAATAACAGACAAAAATAGTGAAAGCAATTCAAAGAATTTCTTAAGGGATAAATGCCATTTAAGAAGTTGGAAAGCCTACTAAAGATATAAGATTTGCACAAACTTTTACTAAGCTCTGGATGATAAGAATTGTCAATAGTTTGTTTCTTTTGTTTGCCAATCAATCATGCAGAAAATTGGTTCGTCAGTGACGGTAGTGGTATATAATCAGGTTTTTCCCTACAGGGTGCGCAGAAGCCACATTACCTCTATTATTCAGTTTTCAGTAACTATAAGACAGCTAACATGTGAGCATCCTGTTTAACGATTTCTCAATGCCACCTGTAGAGAAAGGGGAGGGGGGTCTACCTCTGGTGGTCAAAAACCCCAAAAATAAATCTTCCTGGAAATTCATCCAATTATTACTTCTGATTTTAAAGAGATAAAAATGATGAGGGACTTGGGGGATGGTATAGGAAAACAAGAGGAATTTCATTGCTGCCATACTAATCATTTTAATTAATAGTTAATGATGGAGCAATTATCCTCGACATATAATGGCCCCCTCATCCAGGATATTGGCTGTTTGGTGTGGAATTAACATACCTTTATGACATTCCTGCATTTGGGTTTGAAAGACCACATGGTGCCTCATGGCTTTCGGTAATTATCTCTTCCACATTTCCAAGTGTTTGTTTTTATTTCGCTGCTAATCCGTGTTCAAAGGAAGAAGGATGTAAATTATAGGGAAGACGCAGTTTTCCCTACGCATTGCAAAGACAAATAAACCTGCTAATTTTTTGGTAAGATAACGTGGGTGTTGAGAATGTTGGTTTTACCCCCCTCACTTTTGTCCACTTTGCAAATATTTACCATTTTCATCAACTCGGTCGAGTCCCTCTGTCGTGGGTTTGCAAATCTATGATTTTCACAATTGGTGATATTTTATGTACTTATTCCATTGTGCAACCTCTTCCCATCACGCTTCCATATATATTTTTTTGTGATGATTTTGGCTGCATTTTCATGCTCCTTGTTCATCACAATTTCTTGTCCTGTTACCATGCCCTGGATAAACATGCAGCTTTTTTAACATTTTTAACCGAAAGTATGCCTAGCTTGTTTAGGCGATGACTTCATTTGTCAGCCATATCGAACGTGACAAATCAGCATCATTGGATAAGCTCATCCTACGTTAAATTTCCTGGTTGAAACGCTAAACACAGAAGCGCGTGTTTTGAACGTTTTATAAGTCTTCAGTCTTAATGGCTCGTTACGCGATTGGCATAATTCATCTTCGCATTTTAATGCGAGCGTGTCGGAATGCCCACATTATTATTATTAATTTTTTTCCCCCCTATTCGGCAATAGTCTTCTGTTGTTGCTGCTGCTGCTGCCTATGATAATTAAGCTATCCTCAATGAGAAATATCTCGAGTAGATGCGATAGGAGTCAACCGAGATTACATTTTAATGACATTTAATGCGTCCCAAATCGGCAATAATGGCTTGACGTCACAGCCTTCGCCAGACAACGGGTGACTGGCGATAGGGCTGCACCCCAACCTGAAGGACGCCGACTATTCGTTTGGCGTGTGTTCACACAACGCGGGTTTTTCCGAAGATAACCTGGCTGATGGGGGCGGGGATGCCCCCTGATCACAACTTAAGAAGGCTGCCTTCATCAAGAAACCCACACACGCACTTCATTAGCAATGTGGAAAAATACATGGTGCGAACTTGCCAGGAGAATATTTTGCGCTGAAATTCCTCATAGGTATAGGGAAAACAACGCAGAATTTTACAAAAATTCCACAAATAAACAGGCCCTGAGATAAGGGTATAGCTTTGGTGTTGTGCGTGGTTGCCTATGGTTTTGCGTCGTTGCACATCTTTTCTTATCCCTCATCACCCTCCACATTACCGTGTTTTATAACTTTTTTTACTAGACCTAAAATTGGCGCGGCACACTGCACAAGTGGCCATACTTGTTACGGCACACCATATGTTTAAGAGGTTTTTTTCTTTTTTTTATTGTGATATACAATAAAAATCATGTTTTTATCAAAACGGCTTGCTCTATTTGGTAGGCAAGTGGATAAATAAACGTTTAGCCCCGAGCTGTCCTAAAGTGCAAGTTTGTAACCACATTTTACACTTTGTTAGGGTTGTTAGATACTCGCGATTCTGATTAGGGTAATTAACAGCCAAGAATTTGCTTGCCGCCTTTTATTATAAACAATTGGTAGTCAACGAAGGAGTCATTATAGCATTTGACACTTTCGCAAGAAATTCTGCAAAAAAGTAAATTGATAACGAGCTGTAAGCGGTTGACGGCTGCTAGACTGTTTACATCAACTTAAACATATTGCCATTAAAGCAAACATTGTCTTAGTTATCACTGATTTGCATATCAGTTTGATTTATCGAAATCCGGATTACAAATAAATCTGTTAAAACCAGCCACGTAATCAATCACCAATTACACATCTGGGCAGGCGGTCTCCCTTAAGGGCCTCAAATGTTTGGCTAGCTGTAGTGGAAAACCTTCAATTAGCTAAGCCCGACGTGCTGCCTTACCATCGTAATAGTTTTAACCTTTATTTTTTATGATGTTTTCGGCAAAAATTTTATAGGGATTATATAGACGCTATATCTTTGAGGTCATCGTCAGGTAAACAAGGTCGCCATATCAATTCCAAGCACTCATGAATTTGAATATTGGCCGTTCAGTTGTGAAAATATGTATATATAGCGTGCTGCTTTTTTTTAAATTCTTCTCTCAATTGCTAGCGACAAATTAAACTAGTCAATATAGCCTAATGGACAATTAAACCAAAATGCCACGTTTCCAACATATGGCATGATCCCCTTATTGTTTGGGGAGTTTGATGATGATGAATAACGATATCGTTAAGTAGGTTTAGTTGACGCCTTTGCTGGCATACTCAGTTGACATCTTAGGGTTTCAATGAAAGAAATAGCCAATGTGACAACGATGACAAATTGGTTCGGCTTGCAATGTCCATTAATCAAAAATTTAAAACGTTTTAAAATGATACATTAGCTAACTGAATGTTTTCTCTTATTGTCACTGAAACGACAAAGGCGGTACTCATTACGACACGCACGGCCTGCTAAGCCAATCATATAATGTATCAAAACGGATAAATAAATCGACTTGTGTGGTAACGTCCTTATTTCAATTGCGGATGAAGTCTGAATAAATAGGGGGTCGACTCCTTGTTTAGATTAATGGTTTAGTCGTTTTGCCTTATCTCGATTTAAGCCTTATGAAATTATGAGTTTGGGGTACACAATTATGATAATGGGAATTGTTTAAAATGCATAAACCAGTACATGTTATAGACATTTTTATTAAAAATCAAGATAGCATTACTGGAGATTAATAACCTAACACATTTTTATAACGTAAGCTGATTTTAAAAATCATAATTTTGAAATAGAAACGGCGAATTATGCAAATGTGCATGACTTCACCGAATTAGTAAGGTTATGAATCAAGCACATGTACATAAATTCTGTCCAAATCGATTTTTGGATCAGTTTGGATGAAATCCATTCCATGACCGCAACTCTTTTCTTAAAGCGTGCTACTTTCACGCGTGAAAATGTGCTGTCATTCTGTCATGCTGTGAAAACTGTGTTCCTTCTGCAAACTTGTAAAATCATGCACGTTTTGTTTAATAAAACCTGTTTTATTAGGTTTTAATTGCAAAAAAATGCCAAGTATAGTATGACAACAGGTGTTATGAAAACGATAACTCATTTTATTTGAGACTGTTGTTTTTCTTGTAAATGTAATACTGAAATCTCGAAACCTCATTTCCTCGGTAACTCTCATAGCATAACAATGACGTACATTTTTTAAACTAAATTTTCTTGCGGCAGGTATTTGTTTTGTTATCCTGTCTGGGATGCATAAAGCAGATCGCCACGACTTAGTTATGCAAACTATTTGACTCGTGTAACTAAGGTGGATGGACTCTTTTCTCCTTAAACGTCCTGTTGCACAATGCTGCCATTATGGATTATTGTTGAGGAGGGAAAAAATCGAGTTGTTTATATTATGAGAATGTTAAGTTAAATATTTATTAATCCTCTTGGCTGTTGTTGCGCATCGTTAGGTCGATGAGGGGGACTTTTTTATGTCGAAAAATCCCCATTGAAAGGCAATATAGGTTCTCCTCCATGAATCGACATTTTTAATAGTTCCATTTTGCGTAGGCTATAAAGAAACCCCCATCCTTTTCTTCTACTCGTAGCATTTTTTTTATGTTTTTTTTTTTTTGTTAAGGCGTTTCTCGTCGGTATAGAAAAAAAAAATACAATTTACGCCAGTCATTAAATAATAGCGGTATTTCCCATCCATTGTTTTATTTTGTCGGCATATTTTAATTGCCTCATTCTCAATTTGCTGCCTATTACAAAACGAAATGTTTTATTTTTATCAATGGCGTCATTTATCTTCTCATTTTCCACAAAATCAGCTTTGCTATATAAAATTAGCAGGTTTTTTTTCAATCAAATTAATGCAAGTTTTGTTATTCATGTAGTTCAATTCTGGTTTTAAGTAGGTATATACCTGGCTCTCAAGCATTTTGACATATTGGTTGTATTCGAGTATAATTTCTTACTGAAATTTAGCTTAAAATGTTTATGACATGGTACATCAGAATTCTGGTGCTGTAACACGTGTAATTTTAAAACCTAGCCTCCTTTACGTGAGAGGCTAGAATTAAGCTCCTGCCGGAAACGTTGATTTCGGCGTATGTGAATGTGCGCATGCGCCGTCATTCAATTCGCCTAAATCAACGTTTCCGGCTGAAGCTATACCAGCCTCTCAAGTGAATTTACATATCCTAATATTATAAAACATTGAAAGCTAGACAAATTATGGCTTTTTTATTATTATTAAATTCGAATATGTGTAGTTCATGCTATATGATAAAAGTTCAATTATACAAACGCAGGTGCAGATCGTGAATTTGCAACCATTAAAATGCCACCATATAACTCTTTGAAGTAATGTTATATTTTAACAAAAAAAATATATGCACTCTCACATGAATTCTCTTGTTCTCTTCTAATAAAATGTTTATACAATGTACATGTTTATTGAAGCTTGCATGGCGTCTAGCACGGTTTTTTATATTTCATTCTTCTGGTTTATAGTCGAGGGGTACCATACCCCTCCTTTGTTGTTTTAATGTTTTTTACGACTGTGCTGCATAATGTCGCATGGAAATAATGTTTATTTTTTCTCATACCCATACCTAAATTTGCTTCCCTTAAAATACTGCTTAACCCCCTCCTGTTTATTATACTCTACGGATGAGAAGTGCAAGTGGCGTCGTAACGTTGACGAATAATTAGGGATTAATTATCTGCCTGTGGATTTGCCAGTCATCTCACATTATCACTTTCCAGACTAAATCAAAATCCGACTACTTGTTTTATGTTGCTATTAGAGCACAGATAATGACAGGTTGCACCATCATATATATATAGCGTGCAACTGTTAACAGGGGATATCCGTGGATTAATTTCTTTTTGATATTATTATTATTCAGGGTTACATTTAATGGAGCATGGTGCAACCTGCCATCAATGTCTTGTTTCACGCCATGCAGCCTTGCTTCCCAAGCCAGGATCATGTCCATATTTCAGATACATCGTTGAATTCTCATAAAACCTACCAGTACATTCTTATATGTAAATCTTGTGACGTTAAAGCGTCAACTTAGTTTACTAACCGCTGAACATTTGTAAATAAACATAAAGACGAGACTGGTACTTATGAGGTTCGTAAAAATAAGTAGTTGTGGGTTGGCTCTAACTCAAGTTAATTCTGCATGGTACTATACTCCTCATATATAGTTGACACAATAGCATGGTAATTCCACCCATTAAAATTCCTCATGTGAATAGACCTAATGCTCTAAAAGGACTTCTTAGAAGCTTTCATAAGGGGTCGTCAAAATTATATATTTGTTCATCAAGATCTATAATAATAGGGACTGGAAACTGGTTTCCACCCAAACGTGTCATTAGGCCTATGTTTTATTTGTTTATTTCATAACTGCATTGCAATGACTCCGTAGATGGGTAATTTTTGTGTTATTTTGATTTTAATTGCTATGTCCTTTGTGTACACGGATTTCATAATGAATCATCGTAGACTATAGTTTCATAATTACTATTAAGGTAGTACCACGGGGTTCCCACGTTTCTGGGAAAACTATCAGTTCAAGCATCCCTTATGTGGAAACCAATTTCTTAACCGTGCAGTTATCCATATTCACACGTTCTACTATGTATGTATTTTCTATGTGCCATATTGATTCAAAACTAAATTAATCTATAAGTATAGCTTTGGAGTACGCCAGATATTGTGAACATGGCAAGTTGTACCAAATTCAGATTGATATGGAACCATTATAATTGATAATTTTAATCAAGCTTATCAATCTTCCTCCTCTCACTATAGTGATATACGTTTTCTTTATAAATTAAGATCACCGGTGTTCATGTAGGTGGACACATTTTTAAAAAGTCAAGACTTTTTAAAGGCGTCGATTATGAAATTAATCACGATATTACGTACAATGTACAAATGTTTATTAACTTGACATTGCCGATATTTTCAAGTCGATGGTGTTAGTTTCATTCACGTATGCTTTTTGGGGAACTTCCAAAGCTCTCAAATGCAGTGTCAATACGGAATTGAAAAGTGTCAAATAACGTCTGACGGTCAATAACAAAATGATGCATGCTCTTGAATGTTCAACCTCAACGTATCCTATACTCTGTTGCTAGGGTCATGTACAAGTCTACTTTAACATACAGGCAATTTGATACTTGGGTATTTAACTCAATGATTATCGAAAGTATAGGCAATTTTAACTTTTGATTCATAATTCATTTAATTGTGGGTGATGCTCTGGTTTTTGTAGCACATACTAAACACGGACTTTAAGCAAATTAAAAGCATTCATTTCTTAATGATACTCACGTATATAGTCTACGATGAAGGGATTATCCCTTTTAAGCTATATGTCCCGGGACAAAGTTTAGAGCTGAAATTCCGATCAAATCTGTGCTTTAAATGAATCTTTGTATACTTTAACAAATTGATTTGATGTCCTCTTGGATGAAGTTCAATTATCTATTGAAGTTTTTATAATCTATAAAACTGGCTTGTTTATGTCCGCGGAAAGATATTTCTTTATTCAATTTAGACACCGATGAATTTTGTTGAAGGCTTCATATAGTTGAGTGTCTGGTAGAATCCAGATTTTACTAGTCTCGTCTAGCTCAATGACAGACCTGAATTATATTCGCAGGTTCATCGGTTATCAAAAATCATATGCTAGTCGGGGCCTTTGTTTTCCAGAAATTTATTTGTACATCCATGGAATGATGGACAAGTTTTTTTACTGCATTTCTTTCTATATACTATTTCGGTCGAACCCTTTGGCAAATTCTAAGAAATGATCACAACTTTTTTTTGTGTTTTATTTTTAGTAATTTATTCCGGCCATAGTTTGTTTCAATACTTCTGTATTGTTAAGTGTCATTCGTCCTCGTACAAACAAGTTTTCGTTTGTTGCCCGTAAAGGCACCAGTATACGGTGTTTAAGCACATTTGCATATTTACATGGAAACGTCAGATGATCAGTTCAGTTTTTTATTTCAACGACATCAATATTGTCTTTTCGCACGTACAAAGATACATATAAGCTATTTCTTTTGAAAAGTATCCTTTTGCAATTGGCTATTTCTGACGGAAGTAACGATAGTTTCTCAGAAAGCGTTCATTTACAAACCATTTGTTTTTACTACTTTGAGGTAAACATTTTTATATTGCGGTATTGTGATTTCAAATCTATAGTATTCGATTGTCATGCCTCATTTTTCGTGCTTGTGTTTCGAAACATGTGCCGGAGAGAACATTTCAGTTATCTTTCTACCTGGGAGAAAACGACGTCACTTCGTCATTTGAATGCTAGTGCTTAAATTTAGACAAATGCTTTTTTCAGAAGATTTTATGGTGGCTACTTTAAGGCTGATGCCAAATTAAAGTTTAAGCCTTCACCGCCAGAGGGAACCCTGCAGCGTTACTTAAAACGTATCAAAAGTGTGTTCCAATTCAAACGCATCTATCTGAAGGCATGCACGTTTTCCAATGGACAGAGTTAAGTCTTAAATTGATGAAGGTGGAATTTAACAAGTCAAAACTCCTTTTTCATCGCCCAAAATAATAGGTGCCAAGTGCTCTCTGCCAGGACTATGGGGTAGGCGTTGAAAAGACACCTCGTCAAGTTTATAGTTGGCCCGACCTGATTCCGCCCCCTTACCAGTCTTTCTTTCACTTGCGAAATTTCTCTGGTATGTGGCAAAGTAGCCAAAGTTTGAAATTATAGACTCGAGCGAATTCTGTTGCGGAGTCATGGGAGGCCATGAATCAAGAAATCGCATGTGGTCCTTGTGCATTAACTCCGAGGTAACACTTTTGGATTGTTTAGGCACTCATCTTCTGGCGAGCATTTATTATTTATATAGACCTAGTCTGTGCGGCGCTGGGAAATGTCACGAATACAACAACACGTGGATCTGTTGCCTATGAATACGCAATTGATGACCTCTTCATAACGCTATAAGAATTTGGAAAATAGGAGAAATGTTATGTACTCATAGTCCAACATCATTTGGCTAAATAACGCCATGTCATTACATTATGTAGAGTTAAAAGGTTTTTCGAATCTAAGCTACTATGATGCAATGCATAAATACTATCGCCGGTGCAAGTCCAGCATCATGTGCCTAGAACCTATTAAAATCAACAATTAAAGCACGATAGAATTTCTCTACTCTTTAATACAGTGTTAAAAAACACGTGATACTTCCAATTTCACAAAATAGGTTACTACCACGATTTTCCTTCAAATAAATGCAGTTGGCATTGTGATTTACAATAACTGATTGCTAGCGGATAGTTTAAGGGATACAAGGGATTTTCGGTTTATCATTTTCTGTAAAATGTTTATAAATGTGAATTCTAACTATTCGTAATAAGTAGCGATTAAGCATTTGGTGTGAATTTACCTTGGTCATTATATGTATACACGATGCTCTGTTCTTGAATTGGGGTTTGTCTGGCTTGACGTCTTCGCCTTTCTGTTTCCTCTATATTTTTATAGTACATTTGGAAAGCTGCTTCCATTTCTTCCGGAGTTGTATCAATCTGCAATGAAACGAAACAAACGAGATTGACATTTCGTACGAAACATTCACAAAAACATGTATTTTTAGCGGCGATCAATCACCGAACACCACCATCAAACATTTCGTGAATTGTGAGTGTGTGGGAAGATAGGGGTTTTATATGGAACCCTGTTTTCACTTTCGGAATGATGCTAATCCTGGCAGGATTCCCGTGTGGCCTTAAATTCCTGAAATTACTAGAAATGCCCTTGAATGGATTCGTAACAGGGTCAATATTAGAAATGCCCTGGAATTTTTTATTTACTTTTTATATATAGATTTTAGGAGATGTCTCTGCTGTTTGTTGTAAGATGAACCCTTTTTCGCTTTACTTTCGAAAAGCGTGGGGATAACGCAAATGCCCACTTTAAGTATATAATTTGGGCCATTTGGATGGAGTGACCTAATATGACCGAAAAAAGCTTGGCATCGTCAACTTTCTCGTGCATTTTTTTGCCTATTTTTATCGATACCATGTCCTGTTTAGTAAACATTAGAAATATCTAGTAGTAATCTGTAATGTAATATTTCAATCAGTGTCAACTTCTACAGAAATGTTGAGGTCAGCCTTCCTTTATTTATTTTTTTACAATTAATAGTGTATATTGCCATACATAAAGCACCTTAAATTTCGTTTAATTCATTTTCATTTGGTTACATTGACGTCAGAAGAGCTGCATTTCTAAAATGAAGTAAAACAGTTCTATTTTAGCTAATTTTATGTAGTTTTCCACCCCGATTTTATTCCTTTTTTGTTCATAGTCGAAAGTGCGCGTAAATATAACCCAATTTTCAACGAAAGTTCCATCC
This sequence comes from Julus scandinavius, assembly GCA_034696685.1. NCBI lineage: Eukaryota > Metazoa > Arthropoda > Diplopoda > Julida > Julidae > Julus > Julus scandinavius. The sequence goes on along the minus strand of JAQGAE010000119.1, from coordinate 30,240 downwards.
AGCTTGGATATATTATGTAAAATGTGTAGGCTTTGAAAGTTGGAATGATGCTTAGAAGGGAGATTTCGGTGCCGTTTTTAATTGCATCGCCAGAAATAGCTTTCGGAAGATTGAACATAAGAGACGCTGTTGTGGATTTTGGTAATCTTAACCTCTGACATTTGGCTGAGAGGGTAATCCAACTAAGAGTTTTCCCCTTCCCCCCTCCAAACCCACCTTTCGCTGCATTTAATTAAGAGATGGAATGTAGTGCTCTTCTTTTTTTACGTACTAGAACCAGTATACCCTAGAACACTGTTTGGCAGGCTGTCAACATTGCCCACATTTTTCTTCATCATTTTTAACGATTTTTCGTCTTAAATTTGTGTAGTCGTTTGATGCGGACTTTGAGGTCTTAGGTGGGCGACTTACTATTTATAATTAAGCATGACTACCACATGACGATTTGTAGAGCTTAATGGTTCACGAGTAAACGATTAAACACGAACGAGGAAAAACATCTTTTTTTATCCCACCGGCTCCGCCCCCGTTTCCCTTTCGAGAAATTTGGACTAATAAGGGTGCTCTCAGTTGCTAAATTAACCGCACATCGGCAAAACAAACGCTCGTAAAGTGAACTACGATGCTCGGTGAATGTATGTGACAGCGACTGACCTTGTCATTGCTTTCATTTATCATGACAGCATAACGTCCCACTTCTGTAATGTGGGGGCACACTGTGTGCTTCTTGTCGTTTATCCCGTCATTGTCACGCAATAAACGACTTTGACGGAAATTGGCAGACGGAAGGGACGTGTACGATTAAAGCTGAAGGCCCTAACGACGATTTGGGGAACCCTCCTTCGCCATGTTAGAAACAGTGTTGGGAAATTGGGAGATGCCCCTAAAGAGGGCAAACACTGCTGACATTCTTGCTGAGCAGGAAAGCTCACTCACAAAAAAGCCAACTGCGCCGAACAAATCTTTCGCATTAGTAAGGTTAATCTCCTTCAGTTCTAAAAAGATAAATGAGATCTAAAAATAAAAAGTGGAGTTGTGCATCTTAAATGAGAGTTTAGCTTTGCATCATGTTCTTCCTCAAAAAAATGAGAGCACATCTGCTCCAATTTGCAAGCTTTTGAGAGAGTAGAAAAAGTGCTGAGTACATTACTCGCATGAGAAGGTAATTTACCACTTTAGACATGGGAAAATGAAAATAAAATCACCGAGATCTAGGGCCGTTTGACCACATCAATTAATGAAGAACTTTTTGGATAGCTTATGCTACATTGTATATGTTAGTGCATTACATTTTACAGGTATTGACTTTGGCAAATTAGTATAATCGATAACTTTACTTTTTTTGAAGAGCTGGTCTAGCAAAATGAACCGTTAATTAAACTTTAGTGTAGGGCAACCTGAAGTACATTTACTATGGTAGTTGAATTCCTATCGTATCACTTTGATATTCCTTTTAGTATAGGATGTACATAGAGGTAACGTTCTTATATCAGTTTACCCCCTTTTAGGACATTATTTTAGCTTAAACGACGAATTTGTATTTATCGTTGAATTTTAGTTATTTGGTTATGTATTTTTCCAGTCTAGAAGATAGCAATATGTTAACTAAACATTTGCTTTCCTGCATTTTAAATTGATTTTACTTGTATCATAAAGTAGTTAGCAATATGTTAACTTGTTGTAATGTTGTCTAGGAATGTTGGCCTACTCGACTCCAATGAAGTGATTGTCTAGAATTTCTACCGGAATCACGTGATCGGAAGTTTCCTTTACTTTTTACGTGAATATTCAGTACATGTATACAAGTGTATTCAGAATAATGAAGCAAAACTACATCGGGAAATATAAAATGTGGCCCTATTATGCGTTTTGTGCAAATGAACAGTGGTGTACAGTTGTTTACAATGTTGGACTTACTGAGGCCAGTCTTGTTAAGTCTCATTAAAAAGCTTGTGACGTACTATAGTCACTTCTGTCGCCTAAAGCAAGAGGGATTAATGGCTAGCACTAATATTATCATAGATTAAACGTTAGCAGGAAATCACTTTCAACTTTCACTTTTTTTTTTGCAAGCATTTATAAAGCTAGTGTGATTAATACTCAATTTGGACCGGTTTAACAATCGGCAACAGCAGGCATAAAGAACATAAAGCCATTTGTTCGAAGAATGTGCCATTGAACTCCGCAGTTTATGGAGTCTACGGTTAATTATATATCGTGAGATGAAAGAATTCATTCACAATTGCCTATAGCTCTTACAGGCTTTTATTTATTTCAATAAGATTAATTAGGTCTTTAGTATTCTGTGAATCGTTTATCCTATGTCTTCAAAAAATACCACGTTGCATGCATATATACAGTCGGCAAAAAAAAGACCCGCGTTTCTTAAAGATAAAAATACATGAAAGCTCGATGATTACACCATGTTTAGTGTCACAGAACTCAAAATGAAGTAATAAAAAACCGCCTTAACATATATATCGTATATATAATCGTGGGGTTTATTTATTTGTCAAATATCAGATTTCACTTCCTCAAAGTCTCAATTCAGTCTGCGAAAGCGCGGCTCACATTTATTTTTGGAAGTTGTTGCTTTACTCTGATAACTTTCCGGGTGCATAACATCACTTTTCATTTTTTTGGAACTATATGGTGTTTTTTTATACTTTTGAGTTAGTTGACGACAACGTAATTATTCCGTCGCTATAGTGTCGTGGTGTACATCCATACATGAAACGCATGGTTGCTGCTGTAAGATTTTACAATTTCGATAAAAATAATGAGTGACATATCAAAAAATCCTTCCGGCCCACGTCCCATGGGGAATTTCATATTTTTGGGGTCGTGATAATTGAGAATTATGTGTGTCGCTCCACCTTTCATATAGGCCAGATAAAAATAGTGTTGTGCATTGAAGACAGATAATTTTCCTCATTTAGAATGTGAGGATATCTACGAAAATAAGTGCACATTTGTAAATCAAAGGAGAAATCCTGTATATGGGAATGTTTAAGAGGCTGAAGGTTAATACATGTACGGTACCTAATGTGATTTCAAGACGCATGACGAACAAATATACATTCAATGACTAGTGTTTCTCAGACTTGATTTCGTATCCGTACAATTTCAGTTGATAAGACTGATAACATTTCTCTGTTTGGTCATTATCGTAGACTTATCGTCTATATGAAGAGAGTTGGCTATTTATTGCTACGAGTTATCTATTTGTTTGCACTATTATCGTCACAAAACTTACTTTACTTGAGTATTTATAGGACAGCATGCAAGACTCTATATTCAGTACTATATTGTTCTTGACAATTGCATTTTTATAACAAACATGTACCCATCTTGGTGGTTGGCATACGACAGTAGATCAGATTTAAATAATATAGTTTTAGAAAAGTAATTTTCGGCTTTCCAAATTTAATCTTCGTAGCGGAATTTAAAACTGGTATTGGGATTATCTTTTCAATTTCAAACGTTATATAGTATGAATTTTACATGTATGTAAATGTCTGCATGACCATAAATTTGGGACTTACGCCTTATAGAAAATACAAGCTTAATCCACTTAGCAAAGGTGGAGTGAAGGGCGTGTAAAAGATTATATTAGCATATTGATTTAATTGTATTGCATTTCACGTCGTCCGTGTCAGCCCTGAATTAACCATGTCTTTAAAATACAAAAAAATGCTCAGACTATTTAGTTTAATTTAATTGCTGGTTACGAGGACATAATTGAGGAAATGGTATTGATTTATACGAGCATTGCGAAAGGTATTGCAAGTCCTAATCACTGTCTATTAAACTGAACTACATTCATTAATGGTCTGATGTTTTTATATGAAATAAACATTTCAAAACAACGCATCTATACTGGTGTTATCACATGGGCAGGCTAATTTCTAATGCTAATTTCTAACAGGATAGCACTAAAATTGTGACATACACTCGTTCTTATGGAATTTAATGTTTGTAGTTATTACAGAATCTGAATTTCACTAAGCTTCCAAAGTTTTAAAGGCATTATAAAAGTCATTGTCCTATTTATGATTTTTATTGCTGAAAAAGCATATGATTTAATGCCATTTGATATATGACATCACTTTTTTGTTATTAGTTTTGCTGAATAAATGGGCAAAATCTTCACGTGTTTGGATACAGGTAGTAATTGTAAATAAGTAATAACAAGCTTTATACAATACACATTCAAGTGGTGTTTTCAAAATAGGTCACCATATGAATTTAATAGGAAAAAAATTTCCTCTACATGTCATTGTATAACAAAACCCGTTCTTGATAACGCAAACAAGCATGATTTACAGCTTTGTTTTATGAAATTGTTATAAAAACCAATAGAAACTCTTTGCACTCGTATAGGGCTGACAATATCAAAAACTTCCTTCATGATAAAAGCTGTTAAGTTTTTTTGGAAATTTTTTTTCTGCATTCTTATAAGAAATCGGTGGTCTTTAGTATAATAATTCTTAGAGAAACAGGCTTTCTAGATTTTGGTAAACAGAATGTTAATAGTTAAATTAGTCATTGTTAGGATAATTACCTCGTAAAAGGGAAAGTTTTCTTTTTATACCCTTTATTAGTGGTTCCTCGAATATCACTAAGTCGTAAAACCAATTCCAGAAGACGTGATAACCGATCTCATTGTACATTTGATATCAAGATGTCGAAATTCTTCTTAAAATATAGCGTGTATTACAGTTTAGTTGAATTTCCGTTAATTTAGTGTTATATAAAAACCAGCCTTGATAGCCTAATATCATTGTCATTGCTCGTTAAAACGGATTTTATGCTTCGACTAATTCTGGTGTAAGACCAGCTAGTAGAATATATAAATAACCAACTTGAAGCCTTTTAAATAATAAAAACATGGTTGCTTTTAAACGACTAAATCAAGCCAAAAAAAAAAAAAAAAAAGTTTTGCCTTGAAACATGCAATGACACATTAAGGTTGATTGATAGAAAGTTACTTAGTTAACTTATAGCATACTAATCTTGGTCGTGCCGGTGTTCTTTAGATAATTCTAGCAGTTTGTATTAATTATAATTAAAGCTTAAAAATGGTTAGCAGTTTAATTTAAGGGAATTCGAATTTAAGATGTACAGTGTAGATGTATTGTACAAATCTCACCCCTGAACCACTTTTACCACTTTACGATATGGATTCAGTGTGTGCCTCACATTAGAAGCACAAGTTGTGAGCAGCTGCATTTTTGGTAAATAAATCAAACAGGCCTATGTTACGATGAAATGCGTTTGGAAGTGTAGTGCTCTTTTTACAAAGTGCTTTGTTGAATGATGATAAACATTCGACGTGATTTAAAACTCGCCACAAAATAACATCACCCGAGCACTTGCAAATCTCAATTAATACAAATAAAACACGAAATCTGACTTCATTTCTGACTTTGTTTGATAAATAACTCGGTTATAAAACGTAAAATTGAAAAATGGTTTTATCATTAGTAATGTGTGCTTTTTCTTTTTTCTGATGAAAGCCTTTAGCTTTTGTTATGATAGTATCACAGAACTTTTGTATTGATAGTATACGTGAGAGGAGAAAAGTTCTGAAAGTATGCTTTAATATTCACTTATTCCAGAGTATGTATATTAATAATTTAAGTAACTTAACAACTCGCTGTCTAGCCACGAATAAAAGATTACCTTCAAATAAAATATTAATTCAATTAAAAATTAAAATATTCTTAGTGTGGTTTATATGAAGACTATAGACAGGAATATGTAAATACTATCTAAGAATGAATATCGCCAGAGAATATCTCGAGAGAAAATGTTTCCTGTTTAAAGTGCAATGCACATGTACACTGTATACGTAATGTGCAATTTTCTAAATGTTGTTAGCCGTCGTAAATGTTTGGGAATGTCAGTGAACTCGTGAATGGCCATTGAAAATGACAAGTGATAACCCAACATGCGAACTTGCCTATTGGCACTTAAGGAGGAAGCCATTGCGGTATGTTAATTAGTACTGAACTGCCGGATTTTTACTGTCATCGTAGTACAGCAGATAACAAGAAAACATGATTCTTGAAAGGAATTTTGTTTAGATTGCAATTCAGATTATACGTTTTCTCCTGTTTTCTTTTCTTTTCTCTTCTCTCTTTCTCGTATACTGTATATTATGAATGGAGGAGTGCCATCTTTTTTTTCATTTTGAATATTTGAAGCCAACTTGTCTGATGGCAGGGAAGGTATTTTTAAGAGGTATAATTTGGGCAGAACCAACACAAGTGATATTCCTCATGCTATATCTATATAGGCCTCAAACGAGTTTGGCATTTGGATGATTCGTCTACTTGGCGAATTCAGTCTAGACAAGACATACGTTTACTTATTTTTATTTCATTATTTGGACGTATTTTATGCCAATAACAGATATCAGTTATACATCCAAGCACATTTTAAAAAGAATGTGCAATAACTATTTTTTGTATACATTCGTGAATATGTAAGCAAGCAGTGACGTCATATATAAGTAGATGCAAATTCTCGCAAGTTTTACCAACTCTTGTTTAATTGGTCATTAAACAAAAGTATATGATTTACTAAATAAAATTTCTTAATTGGCATAAGATACCAACATATATCTGGTTATGGCAAAATGGTGGTTGATGAAAACATAACATGCATGCATGCATGTAGATGATGTCATATTGCAGAAACGTAGCTAGAAACAAATTTCAGTTGGCATATATTTATTTGCCCCATGTTTTCAAACAATATCATCCATGTTTATTTCCAAAGCAATTTGCAAATCCCTGAATGTACACGGCCACAAAGGCGTGTTTCGTATGTAAAGCGGGCTGTTTGCGGGCATCCTAAATTTCCTTGGGAGAGTCTAGACTATCACGCGTGCACATGCACCGTAAAGTAGTGTAGGCTTTAATGTTTGTAAATTATTTGACAGAATTCCAAAGCATCATTAGTTGAATGATAGCGAATTATGAACGGTACATCTTTTCGGGCTATAAAGGCGAACGTTTTTATGCGTTCAAAATGGGTTTGAGAAGTAAATGACATTTTTGCAACGCCCGTGCATGGATGTTGTTTTCTTAAGTGGCATAGGACGAAGCGTGGCAATTGAATGGGAGAGCATATTGTGCAGGTGGGTTGGAATATGCCTGGAAGTTAAAAAATTTAATAAACATGCAGATATATAGGGATAACCTCAAAATAACCGAAACGTTTAACATTCTTCAGCCGAAGAAAGTTGGCGTGCGGCGTACGCATCGGTGTTGTCCATATTAAATCATGTTGATAGCCTGGAATTCCGTACGCCATCTTGTTGACAGCAACCGTTTTAATAAATGACAGGAAAAGTAAAACTGATGCTCCAAATAACGTTCCACCTGTTTATAACAAGTACTATAGCAAATCGGTGGTGGTATAAATCAAAAAAACACGAAATAGCAAAAACTCGTATATATGCAGTGCACGAAACCAAGATATTAATAGTGCAATTAATTTTGGAAGTGGGAGGAAAACATAATCTCATGATGGTCGTCCATGGCATTTTTTTTGTGGTTATTATATATAATCATAATGGTTTCTTCTGTCTTCACTCAAATTCCGAAGTTCACTTTTAGTATACTTTCGACTTATACCAGCATTAATCAAACTTTTGAATAAGTCAGGTTAACTGAGTAAACAAACTTTTGGGTCTATAATATATAGTAGTTTTCTCTTCCAATACAACTTGTGATAAAACTTTAACAAATAAGTTGCCTGGCCCAAAGTATCATTTAAGTAACACAAGTTATTATATTGTAATAATGAACACGTTTACTGACATGTAAACAATACTGCGTGTATTACTAAAAAAACTTTTGCATATTGCTTTTTCTTGTATGAAATGAACTGGTTTTTGCAAATTTCAATTTATTTCCTGATGTTTCTATTCACCGTTGCATACGGCATTGGGAGATTAAATTTCAGTAGTATCATATATGATAACATAGTATACCGGATTAAAAAACATGAAAATCTTAAAAGCTTTTACTTGATATACCCGTTTAGATTTGATAGCTTTGTTCCCAATGCGTATGATATAAACTTTATATTAATACAAATAAAATCTTATAGATTTTACGCGTTCCACTTCTTATTAGCGAAAAGCACTTTTAATTAATCCTAAATAAAATTTTCAATGCAGTCTTAAGTCTTGCCTTGTAAAAAAAGCACATTAAATGGTTAATTCGCCATTTGTAGTCTAGGTTATTAAGTAGTTTTCTAAGAACCAGCTTTGGATCAGAACCGAACATTTTTTGTATGCTAACAAAAAGTATAACGTACAATTAAATATAGATACAATTGTCTGTTCCTATTTGAAATGGACGTTTAAAGGGCCATTTGTGTAAACATCTTTGCTCGCGGTGATAAAACATTATTTTTGGAAACTTATAAGACTAGTAATATTATTTATAACGATTAGCCGAATATTATTTGTTATGTCGTTGCATAACAAGGTTATCGCCGCAATATCTACTAATTATCGAGGCCAACTTTTAAGAAAAGGGTTTAATTTATTAACTGCCCGCCCTTGAAACAAGGTTTGAATTGCAATTTCCTGGGATTTCCCCAATTTCCCATGGTAGGTAAACTCTTGAGCATTGAAAGCAGCCGGTGTAAATGCTACAGGCATGAGTCTCTTACGTTTTATTAGCTCGTCAAGCGCCTCTTTTCTGTTTATAATTCAAAACCATTGATCCAGCTGTTTGGAAGGAAAACAGTGATAAGTCCTGCTGAATCTGGTAAATATTTTGAACGATTTCGGCGATTTTGAGGAAAATAAAACTTATAAAAGCATCCCAAACATGGTCTTAAAGACACGTTGTCGCCTTTTTGCAGGCCATGCATCTGTTGCATGGGACCATATTTGGCAACACTTTCGACTCGTAGGCCTGCTTGTTTCTTGAATGTAAACGCAATATGAGGGCAATGTGTTTCTTATGTTTGCCAGCCATTTTGAATTCCGTTCATGGCAGTGTCTACACATGCAATAAGGCATTTTATGATGTTTTTACACCGGTAATTTGCTCGGTGAACTGTTTTTTGAGCGAAAAAGTGCACCACATGCACTCATATGAGCACGCTAAATACTAAACATGCTTAATTAATGCAACACAGTATTACGCTTTTGCGTGACGTCATTTGCCTCAACTAGGCTTATAGGTCAAACCGCTTTTCTGCGACGTAGCAAAGCTAGAAATGAAGTAAAACTGTTTCTACAACTGTTTGTTTTCCTAGCGTTATTTACTATTTTGTCACCGTATCTGGATGTAAAATAAGGCAAACGCATCACTTTTCAATGTTTTTATGTTGTGTGTGTGCAACTTTTGGATGAAAATGCGCACATGGGACGGATTTATGGATACTATAGTTTAAAAGCTATCAAAGTAGACAGTGGGAAGTTTGCAATATATTCTTCGTTGTTTAAGTTGTTCATTTAAATAGGATTTGACTGAAACACCTTTGCAGAATTTAGATTATATCAAAAACGATACCTAAGTATATGTTTTCACATGGTTTCCAATATTACTGATATGGTTATTAGAAATTACATGTCTTAATTATTATAGGTAAATTGTCGATATCTCAAAAAATAAAGAATCAAATAGTAACTCTTCCAAGCACTTGTTCCCTTACAAACTACTCAAAAATTCTATGTTCTAAATTACGTCTATAAAATTGCAACTCAAAAGTTCAAAGACCTAGAATTGAAATGTTCCTGCGTAATACACTAATCTTTGCCAAAGTATATTATCAAACGAGTTTATTACGAGCAAGATACGGACTAGACGTCTTTTCAATCCTGATAATAACATAATTTATAATAATTTCTTGATGAAATTTCGGTGTTGATAAGCAACTGCACATCAAACGAATCTTTTTTTTTTCTATTCTAACAAGAAATCTAGATCCAAAAGCAAAATATGTTTTGACCTAAGTAGGTAACGAAGCGTATTAACGCGAGGGGGAATTTGTTTGTATAAAAAAATTACCAGTGCATCAGCAGAAAAACTTGCTAACTTATTTTTAAAATGTTTGCACCTGATAGTTTGTCGTTTAAAATTACCGCATCCCGTCATGTTTGGATGATCATCATTGAAAGTATAACTGATCTGGCGCTAAATTTGTTGTGAACGTGACCTAAATACTTATAAACAGGCCACGACTTAATGCATAGAGTGATTATACAAGCTGCACGACGTCTTCATGAGGTCAATTTTACTTATTATTTTCATAAAGCACATCATTAGTTATATTGTTAATAACAGCCTACTAAAGGTATATGGTGTTAGCAAATTTATGTGCTGAAAATTCCAATTTCAAGCGAATAATGCGCGTTAATTAACCCTGCCCTGGTAGTGTATTTCACTTGATGCTAATGAAAGCTGTTGGAAATTAAATACACTATACAAACGATGATGATACACGTTTTAAATTCTCCTAATAGCCATATACGAGATCAGCACCTCATAACGCCATATATACAACTTAAAACTCACTGTTTGCAAAAGTAAATATTTTTGGTACAAAAATACTCACTGGCTGTCTTTACGCAGAGCTAATAAAACATAGGAAAATCTGATTAAAAACACGTAAATAAATATGTTATAAACTCAAGCTATATTTTTGGTGATGAATACACATTTAAGTGTCGTGTCCTAAACTTGTCTTAGGCACGACCTTCTGAAAATGTCACTTTCTTGGAGATAATATTTTTGACATGTTAAAAACACGGTTCTTGTGTACACATGCATTCTACATGGAACGCTTCATATATGTTTACTCTATACTTAACTTTTAATAATGATAACACACGTGGAGCGTATTATCCGAGTTATTCCTACAAATTTCCCAAAAGACTTCTTGTAAATACAGCATCGTGTATTTTCTTTTTTAGAGTATGTTTTCAGCGTAACATAAACATTTATTCTCGATGTTTTTTTCAGTGGTTAGAAATTTAATACACTCTAAACAGATTCTACAATAAAATAAACAAGTTCGTGGCACAAATATTTACCAAGGATCAGATATGAAACTGTAAGCCGAATCCACTCCCATTATAAGCTATAGCCCAAGTTCAACACCGTTCCTGGGATTAAATTACTTTGATGCAACGTTTTATAAACATATTTCACGTACATAACTTTCACACCCTTTATAATCTATGTATAATACATTTTTTGTAAATTACTTTCATTATTAATTGGTTGTTGCACTTCTGCGCTTATTTTCGAGATATAAGCCCATATATATGGATGGAAGAATTTGACGTTAGCTTTCATGCGTTCAATTCCTGTTAATCATAGAGGTCAATAACATCCTTTGCTTCATTTAGGTTATGAGTATATATAAAAATCATCAATGCATCTATTTATTGTATAATAAACCCACTGAGTCAATTAGCGTCCATCATTAAACCATTTATGTTGTGGGCCAATTAGGAAATACGAAAGTTTAAAAAAAACTTATAGCGTGTTGCACCAAACAGGATTATGTTACCGGCCAATAAAATATAGTTTAACGATATTTTTTAGCTGATTAAGTCTAGGGTAATTATCCAATAGACTTTTTCAGAAATACTTATAAACCGTGTCACCAAAAGCACCATGCAATATACATGTATCTTCTTACTTGCATTCCAAAAATCCCTTTATCATCCCCTTGACCAAATGTTTTGTAAACAAAGGTCATTATACCTCGTTTTTTGTGTAATTAAAGTATTTTTTGTGTCACTTCTTTTTTCGTATTCTCGAAAGTTAATGGTTCTGCCACTACTGACACGTCAAACGTAATCTATAAATGGATCAAAAACTGATACTATTAATAATTGATATGCTATAGACAACATGATTGCCAGAATGTTGCGTCATGCCTGGTTCAATTAAGTTTCAAAATTAAAAGGCCAGAGGTTCATATTAGTAGTTTGGTGAACAGTATTGTTCAGAATTTGAATAAAAGTTTATAGTATATATCTTCCGTTCTTTAATTAAATTTAATTAATGAAATCAAAGAAACAATATACGATTTTCGTTGCCGTATCTTTAGGTGTAAATATTTCTTGGAAACAGTTATGAGGCATATAATGAGTGTTACTAAATTTAAAATTAAAACTAACAATGACTCACGCCTATTCTTTTACACACCAACGTCATATTAGCGAGTTAACGTTGTAGTGATTTTTTTTTAAAAAAATCCAAGTTGCATCAAGGCCCACTAAATCTAATTGAAGATTAATGTATAGTTTTCATTGCTCGTGCATGCTGGGTGCAGTCCTTTAATTGCCAGTTAGTTATTGGAATATGATGAAATGGTGATTAGATGCCATGTAATAATTTGTATTATATGTTACGCGTGTATGTTAAATGTAATCTTCCTATTTTTCAGTTACCTAAATTGTATGAAAATACTATACAACATATTTAAAACCTAGATTTACACGCACACACGCACACAAGGTCCATGAAGTTAGTGCTACAGATTACTGGAACTTGCGAATGCTAATGACATGTTATACACCAATCTCGGAATATTGCATTATGCAGTTAACGTATCGATTTTAATCGTCGATGACGCATCGGAGAATGTCGCATCTTTGACTATTCCTCCAGCGTTTGATAAAATTCCCTATTCCTCGCGTGCTTTCAGTTCATTTGCGGTTTTGTCAATTTTTTTTTATCCTGTAAATTTGTTGACCCTTCGCAGGCTTGCAATTGCATAACTCGAATACCAAAAGTGCGTTTTTATCCGTTCCTTAACGCTGTACTTTTCCCCCCATTTTTCTCCTATAGTTATAGTGTGCCTATTGCGCACTTGCGTATACGATATTTCTTTGTTTATTTTCGTTTTTCCACCTGTTCGTCGTTTGTGGAAAATTGTTTGTTGGCGAAAGAGCCAAGGAAAATCATTGTTTGAAAATGACGGCTTATGGCAATGTGTATAGGCTATATACTCTGCAACAGGAATTGTGAACGGTAGCAGAGCCCTCTTTTTAGTTGTTTATTTATTTGTATTATATAGAAGAGTTCACGTTGTTTCGTGTCCTAATTTGGTCAAGACTTATCCAACTTGAGATGAACTCATCACCACTTTGAAGATACATAAACCATAGTCACATGAGTTTTGTATACAAGTTCAAGCAACGCACACATGCATGCACATACCTCTACACCAGCTTTCCCAAATTGACTAAGCTCTTTTTTAGCTTGTATAAAAGGGATGATTCGCAGAATTTCAGATTAAAGACTATGGATTTTTCGTCCAGTTTTCAACGCTGGTTCCCATAAAAAAGTCGGTAGCGCTGTGACGTCATTGATTTAGTACTTTGGATATAAATAAGCATTCGATGAAATGTGATTTATTTAAGTGATATCGAGTGCTGATATACAGAATATATTTTTAAATCGGGAAAACATTTCGCAATTGCATGGGAATTTTCAGCGCTCGAAAACAGATGAGTATATTTATAGCCAAATTTGCCATCATCTTCGGAACTTGCGGAACATGATAATGATATTACAATAACATGTTAATTACAGCAACCTGTAGCTATGACCGTTTAAACTTGTCAAAACATGTATACACTGCTTCGTACATACAACTTACCAATTTGTGCCATTATGGCACAAATATGCACACTGTGCATGTTAATGTATACTAATCTGATTATGAATATTATCACTTAAATTTACGCAGTACTGGCATGATAATACATGCAATGAAAAACTTTTTTTAATGAGTCATAGGAAATGTTGGGTTTTTCGAGACCCTATAAAACTTTATATTGGTACGCACACTAAACAAGGTGTAAAAATTGTCACGGCACACCATTCGTTTATAATATTAAGATATTTTCTCTCATTTTTTCTTAACGAAATAAAAGTTAAAAAAATTGATTTTTGAATAAAGCTATCTGCTCTGCTACTAAAATGTTTAAAGTTTACTATATTTATAATTAGTATGTAAGACACCACTGAAATGCAGTTTTAATTATCTCGGGGATGTCATATTTGACTATTTTCGTGGATTATATAATAATTCGAAAAAAGGAAAAAATTCCCATTTGCATCTGATTTCGAAACTTGGGACCAAATCTCCCCACATTGATTTCAAATTTTAAAAAACTCAGAAGTTGTCTTACCTTAGGAGAAGTTTTGGGAAGCTCTGTCAGTCCCAAACTTTGTAGAATTTTCTCTCTTAAATTGGCCAACTCCTGTTGTTCCCAGTTGACGGGGTCTCCCGGCCCTCGTCCGTCACCACCTCCACCGTCGTCTTCTTCGTTACCCTTTTTGTTATCGTTCACGGGATAGCGATTTGATAGCGTGAGCGTATTCACCGATGTCAGCAGCACTAGAATGCTTAGCAATGCAATGGTATAGAGAGCCACCAGTTTATTATCCATATCCAAGGAACCGGACCAGCTGCGGGGGGTCTCTCCAGGACACTAGCTAGCTGGATGGGTGCAGGTGAAACACCACCATTCAGTATTTGGGTTGAGGAGACCGAGCTGAACATTCGGCCGACCAACGCTAGCTTAAATATGACTCGCAAGCAACAGACCCACTTACTTTTATAAAACTCCATTGAAAAAGTTATTAGGCTGCGTGCTTCCCCCCACTCGGTACTGGCGCGCCGCTTTTGCCGGTCTTCCATTGGCTGGCAGCGGCCGTCACGTGGTCCAACTCCCCCCTCCGGGTGACGTGGCCGCCCAAGCACGCGCCATGACGCTCTTTGAAATGGACGAGGCTTTGAATTCATTAATTGCGGCGATCGATTAAACGAGATTTTGGGGAAATAGTAAACGTGTAGCAGCGGAGTACAATTTTCGGAATAAGGACAGTGACTAATGCAGTCTGGATTGTGCTCGGAGACGCGGCTACTTTTGCATATGCGTGACGGACAAACTTTTGAGAAATGGGAAATAAAAACATGGTTGACGCCGCTTTTCGTGGGAAATATGTCCCATATGACAAAAACGAAGGATGATAAAACTGGAAATTTTCATCCGAAGCGACGCGTTACTAGAAAACAAACTAAAATTGCGTGCTGGCACTAAAAATAAATGAAAAACCCGAAAGTTTGACCGATTTTATGATGACATGTTTGATCATGTTGTAATTCAGGTAAAACTGAATGTGGTCAACGGTATTGTGTTTGTAGCAAGCATAATTTCCTCTTATGAATTACAAATCATACAGCGGAATAATTTTGTTTCTTATTTGAGGGATTTTTTTAATATTTACAAACTTTCTCGGTTGAACAATTCTATAATGACAAGGTTTATCATGTTGCAATTCATGTAGAACTAAATATTATCAAAATCATTGTGTTGTAGAAGGCATATTTCCATTCTATGAACAGCGACCCATGCATAACGCGGAATACATTTTGTTGATGTTTTTTTTTTTTGCAAAATTTACAAACTTTACCATTTTGTAAAATTGCATACATAAATAATTAAATGTGTTTTAATCAAATGTGTAAACGTTTGATATTGAATTGCATGGTTGTTTGAAATGTTCGTATACTCTATAACGTGTACAATTAGCACGCTGTACTTTTCAAACTTCAATAATCACTTATTTGGAAAACTCAATCAACATTCGGTAAAATAACATCTAAAGAAAAGCGAACAAAATATTACATGTTAAGGAATTAACTTGCTTGTGCTGTATAGATAAGTTACGTTAGGTATATGTGTACTTTCGAAGTTATGACATTGCAAGTATGGACTTAATTATGCCAATTATAATGTTGATTTTAATTTAGTTTGAGTTTCCCAGTAAAGTGCCGCTGTATCCAATAACGTGTAAATTCCACGTAGCATTTCGTACTTTCGATATTTTGAGAGCTCCTCTTTATTGTGTTTGAACACAAGACATTGAGTCGTAGTACTATATTTTATTTCATATTTTGTCGAGCTTCATTGTTGTATTTTCTAGCGAAATAATATACAACTGCATAGAGTAGCGTGTAAACAAGTCGACGTACCATATGGTTTTTGCCCTGTTTTATGAAAGAAAATTCCATTTTGAGATATTTAAAAAAAAATGACAGTGCTCGCATTGTGTATCCAAGTCACTAGGCTAAGGATGTGACGTCTTAAGTCAGCCCCCATATTGGATGTGTTTTTCCTTTTATATCTACCCATCTAGGGCAAAAGATGGGTGGACGTTTAGGCAGTTTGGTGTAATAGACTATAAGCGTCGATGTTACGAGACATTACTAATACGTATTATCTCAAATGTTGCCTCATGGGCAGTTATGACAAAATTACAACTTATATGCTAAAACTTCAATACTCCAAAATAATAAAATATTATAATTATTTAATAGCATTTTAGGAAGTTTAAAAATATTTTTATTGTATTAAATTCAACAATATTACAGGAAATAGTATATTCGTGTTATTATTAGATAATTATTGCCATTTCTTACAACAGTAAAATAATAACTATTAAACCCGAATACAGCAAGTCTTCAACTTACGGACTGCTTGACTTTACGACCGTTTGGTGAACTTTGCGTTTTGTCCACACTAAATCTAAGAAAATTGTTCAATATTATACTAAAAAGGGGCAGAAAGATAATGTAAAGAAAGCTGTAAAAATAAACTTTACCAGGAGTTCGATACTCTCACAATTGATTGAAACGTTATGAATTTGATTTCAAAACATTAATTGGATTTCGGTTACTAGGAAAATATCGGGTCCTAATCATGCAAAGCGATTATATAGAAACGATTTGTATAGTTCTTCAAGGTTTGTACCAAGCAAACGCTTGAACCGATGTGAATGGGAAATACTTGTAGGTGAATTGTTGTCGAACCTAGTCATTCAGCGATTTAGTCCAAATTAATTACCCGTTCTTTCGCGTGTTACAGTAAGCCTAATTTGACAGGAGCTGAAAGGTGTGTGCGTAGACGGAGAAAGCAATTGTCTTTTTTTTTTTGCAATGACGCCACAAAGCAAGAACGGACACATTCCATATGACCGTGCTCCTAATGTTCTTTTGGGGTTTACCCTCGATTATTCCCGCGTGGATAATGCCTGTGAGTGCATGATAATTGCGGGAAATTAACGAGGAGGGGAACCCTCGTACCCGGATATGAGGCCATGACGTCATTAACCCTCTCCTCCCAGTTTTGTTCGCAATGTGCGTGCCTGCCTTAACTGCATGGTTTGGCATTCACCATTTGAAATTTAGAGAACAAGGTGAAATCTTCTTTGGAAAATACCTAAAAAAATTGGGTGGCAGGTGGCGCCCCCATGTTGAGTTTCGCTAAACTGCTCGTTCGCAATTCCTGTTTTGAAAACATCAACAATCTTTGTTGTGGTAATTAGCGGGAAAGCCCGCTATTTTTTTACGTTGTTCCGTGTCGTACTATACCTTTTTGGCGAAACAGCCCTCAAAATTAGGCATTTTAGTGCAATTTCGGTTGACGTGGAATTGCGAATATACTGTAATTACCTCATTAATTCTCGAAATGCTGAACTTAAAGCGGATTCAAATTCCCGTTCTCACGCTTGGAACTT
This sequence comes from Julus scandinavius, assembly GCA_034696685.1. NCBI lineage: Eukaryota > Metazoa > Arthropoda > Diplopoda > Julida > Julidae > Julus > Julus scandinavius. The sequence continues at coordinate 12,658 of JAQGAE010000119.1, read as the reverse complement.
TTACTTCTCACCAATTTTCTTCTTTTTTTTAAATTTTATTTTTACATGCATAACTAGGGTCAGAACAGCTCCTTGTATATGAATAGGTCAAGTAGTTGTAAGACCAAACAATGAAAGACGCTTAAGCTGTGCTTTTATTCACAGATTAAATACGAGTCAGATTGAGTCTAGCCTACTATCATAGGTGCGCCCATTTGCACGTCAGATTTATCAGACCCATCTCATAAGTGAAGTTAATTGCAAAATTAATAGAACTAAAATTATAACTGCGTGCATAAACATCACGTAAAGTATGACGTACACTGATGCCTATTTCTAAGAGGTTCAGATTTTGTTATTTCGTCGACCGACCCACGATCAAACTACTATTAAATTGACCCATGCAGAACGATTATTACTGTTTATTCATTATCTGCCAATGTTGCGTAGTGATGACTCGTCTGCTAATGATTCTACATGATATGCTACAGTTGTAATGAATAAATTCGCCAATTATAACAGTGTCCCATGATGGAGCACTGCAAGTTAAGGCGTTTGGATTTTTTAGTATAGTTTCAGAAATAGTTGAGGTCACTGTTACATATCTACCATTTTCATTTCTACACAACACTAACAGAAAATACATTTTCATTTTTGCAGACATTGATTCTATTTGATTCTGGCTAATTACATCTGATAATTATAATATACAATGTAGTGGTATACTATATACATATCCATGCAATATGTTCTCTTGTACGATCTTGCAAGATTTACCTCAAAAATCTGATTTGCTGCTACCAGAACCTAACTTTCGAAAATTTACTGAAGCACTCTGTACGTATGCAGGCACACTTTTCGTTATTGACTCTAGTGACCAACATATAGAGAGGTTTGATTTTAACATTGTCTAGTTTTTTTTTAACTCCCATTTAGATATTTGTTTTCATGATCCATTGTTTTATTTTTTTTTTTACCAATGCCAAATTAGGTTGACCATTATTTCTTTATACTGTCAACTTTCTATGCTGGGTTAATTTCTAAATATCTGGGTCAGAATAATATGTTGAGATTTTCTATTTAGTTGGATTTTTCATTGAAAAACGGAAACGGTGTGATTAAGTCAGTGTGGGTGTTCTTTGATTACAGGGACAGTGTCAAGTTTTTTATTGTTTTGATGAGAATTTGGACAGAACTTGCATTTTATGGCTATTTTACACATAAAAATTCTAGCAGAAATTCTCAAACGTTCACCTCACTGATCACAATAAATGCTCGTAACATTCCTGATCACGTCACTTGCCAAGCTGACGTCATTTGTGATCTACGCTGAATTTAAATGACTTCATTTTCGAAAAATTTATCATAATAAAAAGGCCATCATATTAACGGCCGAAGCATCACTTCACACTTAAATTCAACTTAAGCTGGTGCAGATATAAAGATGAGTTGTTCAACTAAATATCTAGAATTTAAATATAGAATTTAAGTATCGAAACTTTAAAAAAACAATCTTCCGAATGTATACATGCAATAGTTATCTAGAAAGGATATTGCAAAACTGAAATATCAAGGAAGTGAAGTTTATTTAAATAACGTTGTGATTTGTTTATTGTGTATAGCATTTAGAATACTTTTAAAAGTACTCTAATCAATTCAGTATAATATTGTCAGCATAGCAATCCGAATATGCCATTCATAAGATTAGATGTGAATTACACCTTAATTACTACAGTAGAACCTGTCTAAATGCATACGCTTGATACCGGTGAGAAATATGATTTTAGACAAGTTTATTTATATACACGGGCAACACGGGAAGTCCCAAGTTGGGACCGGAACATTTTATGCCTTTAGAGAGGTTATTCATTTACACAGGTTCTAGTTCTACTGCATAACGTACTCGGGGCTCCGTAATGAACCATTGAGCAGATGTACCATTCGGCATATATAGATGGCAAATTATATTAATGCTTTTAGCTGAACCATATCGATAACATGTCTGGAGCATGTTATACTATTTAAGGAGGAAGGATTTAACCTACGTGATAAGGGCATTATTTAGTTGACATTGTGTGCCCCTTTTAGAGAAAGAATAATTAACATTTGCATTACTTTCGATACTAAGTCGCTAGTCATTTTTTAAGAAATTCACAACGTAATCTCACGGAATAGATATGATAACATTTGGAAATGTCGTGTTGCATATGGTAACTTTAATTTACTTTATCTTTACATAGAAAAAATACTGACGCCCTGTCTGTGTTAAGAAGGATTTACTCTTCAGCATCGTGACATTGAGACTTTCTTTAGTTTCATCAAATATTTTACATATTTACTTTACCATTCTCTTTAAATTTCTCAGATACCCGAGAACTAGTGCTTAGGGTCAACAGGAGATATTGGACAGATAACGTTAAAGCTTGTATTTCCCAGAAAAATCACCGAAAGACATTCTATTGGGTGATTTTCTGCTTATCTATCAAAACAAGCGTTACACGTTAAACTATTTAAAAATAGTTGACGAAAATTACCTTCCTTTTAATCTTAGGATCCGGTGATTAAGCTCATTTACTTGTAGCCAGGCAACTATTACAATATTTCACATCTATGATGTGCGGCTTTACTTGGGGAGGGGTGTCCCCCTCAGGAATTAAAATTCCCATTCTTTTAATTAAGCATCATGTATGATTTGTAAGTTTGGTTTCTTCTTTGGAGGCGCAACTTAATGTCTTGCACGTAGGTTTCTGCCCATAGGTAAGACAATTTTCAAAAGTTTTATGATTTGGTGATCCCGATGTAATCTCCCCCAATTAAAATACCTGGTCTGGATTTGGGTTCACATCATCACAAGAAGGGGGGAAAAGATGACCACAGCACGGAGGGTGCATGCAACTTTCTTTGAGGTTTAAGAATGAGGCAGGTGGGACCAGTCCCGAGTAGTGAAGGTGAAGTAGGGACATTGACCTAGTGCCCTTGCCATAGGTCTGTCATGTGACACGCCTATAGAATCAGGTGGCGAGGATTGTCCCCTATACATTCGTTGTCCGATTTATTTATTGTGGTTGTCCCCAAACACGGTTAATTTTTGCACGTGTCCCTAAGTTTATAAGGTTTGTTTCAAATCAGCAGAATAACCCGAAAGGGTTCACCCGAATTTACCGAAAGACCCCCGCCCTCGCTTGTTTTTTCTACCTTTAATTGCGTGTTGTGCGCCCTCTAATAATACTCAAAATTTGCGTCTATGTATTCATATTGCCAAAACACAGTACAGAAATCCAATTAGCTTTTCAAATCTCGAAAATTGTAATTAACCATGGATAATAAATAACAGGCATTGATTTAAATGCTATAGGGACCACCATAGTCGTAAGTTATAGTCATTACCCACACCTGGTGGTGTACGGATAAACATAGATTGGCACACAATGCGCATTGACTGGCTTGCTGACGTCATTATGGGGGTCTCGGTACAAGGTTCCATTTTGAATCGACAAACTATGATATACAGTATTTTTAATTGAAGTAAATTTTAAATGGATGGGATGGTGCAAGATCAGATGTTAAGTGAAATGCCGATTACAATATCACAAATTATTTGTAACATTCCATCAGGAGAGATAACTAAAAATGTGACATTTTAGAGATATCGTAAAAACAAATTAAGATAAAAAAAATGGGCACTTGTTTAGAACACGTGACCAGGGGGCTTGGCTCCGCCCATGACATTTTGTTGCTAATGTTTCTTCCCACCATATCGTTAGGGATTACGTTAGCTTAGGTTCACATCGGTTTTCACATAGGTACCTAACCTAATCCCTAACGATATGGCGGGAAGAAACATTAGCAACACAAAATGTCATGGGCGGAGCCAAGCCCCCTGGTCCCGTGTTCTAAACAAGTGCCAAAAAAATGTATATAAACAGGCTAGACGGAGGATTTTCGCTTAAAAAAATAAATACAAGCACTTTAGAAGTTTTAGAATTTTGATTTGTGTATACACACAAACTGCGTGTAATGATATCAAATGAGTCCTGGCAATTTTGAGTGTTTATGTGACCATTTTGGTTTTTCGAACATGCAATCATCTAGACAGACTAACGAGAGGATGTAAAAAAAAGTATATTTTGTTGTTTTGAAAACGTTTAATTAATGTGGTGACTTGTATTTTAATGATAAATGGTTCATCTATAGATTTGTTTATAATTTAAACGCATATCTGAAAATCTTTGCAAAGCATGTTTTATTTTAAAGAAACATGTATGCAGTATATTTATTTACGCAGACAAGTAATGCTATGAATAATTTCAAAACAGTTTAACAACTACATATACATATGTCATTTCTAGTAGAAGAACGGACAGTTGGGACGTTTGGGAAACGGATATAAATACTGGAAATGTTAGAATTAATTAAGTTGCTTTAGTATAAAGACTTAAACATTAAATTTAACCTTTTCAGCATGCAGATAAATATCTATGCCATTGTAGTTGGCCTGTCATTTGTTTAAAGTAGTGTAATTTTCTATATTGCTGCACATACTAATTGTCCATGTGTTTACATACAACTTCAATTTCCAAACGGATCTGATAAAAATAATTATGTTCTATCCGCTTAATCTCAAATATGGCATTTCCTTAAGTTCATATGGCTGTTTTGTCATTCTATAATTAATCATTTTACGACCATAGATGCAATGCGGGTGTCACAATTGCCTCCATTTATGTTCATTACAGTCTCTAGCTATCATTATATATATTAATTGGCTAACAAATGTTTTACGTTAGATGGTCACACGAGCGTGTGGGCGACAAAAACCACTTTTATCGTAATTTTCACGTAATATCCGTTTTCAATACTGGTATATTCCTTTCGCAAGGGTGTCCACTATCATTGTTTCTATCTTTTTGATAAACGGATTTAGATTTCTTTTTTTAAATCCTTGGCGAATCCTTATGTCTAACATGTGATAATGAAATCCATACTGCAAAGTTCCAAAGTCTGCTTTTCCCAAAGGCTAGTTTCTTGACCCGAAATGGCATAATCTGTTTTTTTGGCAGTAATTTACTTACAGACATAACATGCACTGGTTCCATGCTTTTGAAATTACGTAAAAATGGCCGCTGTCATGGGCTTCTAGATGCGGCCATTTTTTAAAGGATGCTAAAAGCTGATACGTCAGCATTGGGTGCTTAACAGTACATTTTCGGAAATGTTACTTATAAACCCATGCAACACTTAACGTTGGATTTTGGTTGGCAACATTCAAGAACGTTAGGTCAACAATGTAAAATGATAGAGGTGTCAAACTTATACGCTATGGTTTATTTTGGCAACAGTGACAGACTAAGTTTAACTATAAGTGTAACTAAGTTTAAATTGTATTTTATTTTATGGTGCCGATAACATCACAAATGACACGTGCCAAAAGATCCGTTTTATCATGTCATGACCTTTCTTGGCCAACAGGTGGCATTATAGACTGCCTCGGCCGTTACGATAACGCCATTAGTTATCAAATGATTTGTTCGATGTTGTAGAATCAGTGGAGAAAAAGCTGCCACTTCCGTTATTTTATCAAATAGATAAGTGAAGCTAAAAAAGGAATCTAAAAATAAAACTTAGTTTAGCATTCTTGAACGGAAAATACGACATTTTGCACATCTATGATAACACGATGCCATTACTGCGACGCCCAAGATGGCGGACGTTAAATCGCTTAAGTTCAACGTTCTAACGAGCCTTTATAGCTTCGTATAATAAACACAGATAGATCGATAACAGACTCTAAACCGAGACCGGCTATTATTAGCGTATATTATTTTCATATTTTCTATAGGAGGGTGGGCATTACCCGTACGTGTGGGAAGAGGGTCAGCCGAGGTCAACATTCATTAGCTACACGTTTTGAGTGTGGGGCAGCACCCCAGGCTTCCAGGCTGGGTGTCCCAAAATCGGAATCCCATTGCTTCGGGTGGATCCCCATCCACAATTGTCCGGTTGGGTGCGTCGACTATTGTAACTGTTGTAACTTCACACGTTTCCTACACCTTGGGTGGGCAACTAAGGAGTCTCGAGGTGGACCTGGGGCGGCACTCTGATGTGACAGAACCCCTTTCAGACGGAACCGAGGTGTGTGGGCCACTTATGCTCTGACTGGTTTGGGCACCTGTGCAACCTGCAACAACAACTGGAATTCAATTTTACGGAGTGATAGTGTGAAATTACACCAGTAAGAACAATTAAAAATGGACCGTGGAAAGGGGAAAAAGCAATGCACGCAGGGTTCAAATCTGGGGGAACTTGGTCCTCACTCCTCTGAAAAAGTATTCCAAACTAAATTCCATATTTCTAATTTTATCATAAAGTTGACAATGAAAATTTCAAATTTACGATGCTTATACTATATAAACTCACCCTTGTTTTTCAAGTGTTTTTTATATATTTTTTAACATTTTATAATGAGAAAAATATAGAAATAATTCAAACTAACTTTGAATATATCGCCGTTATTTAATTATTAGATTTTTTAACGTTTGTGTTTTAAAATTTGAGACTTTAATTCACTTGGAATAAAACACGTTGAGATAAAAAAAATGGGAATATAAATTTGAAAAATGGGTTTTATATGATGTGCAACATGTATTATAATATTGCATTTTGACACGCGGAGGAGAAATAAAATTAAGAATGTTCTATGGTCAAGCAAGCCCATTATCCTAAAAAAAATTAATAGAAATATCTCTACCCATGTTCATTTGCACGAAAGGCATGAAAGATTATCTGTCTATAACGCTAAAGTGATTTTGATATAAATCAAATACAATTTGAAGTGTTTCACTTGATTTTAGTAGCCAATGGGAGTGTAATTTGACAATTTCCAAAATGGCTGTCTGTATTTTTGGTTGCTGAAGTCCACGTGGTCTGCAAACCCATTGAGTACAATAACCAGACATTAAAGAAAAGAAGGTACTTTCCCTTAGTGAATAAGTACTCTGTGATTTGGACATTAATATCAATCACGGGTAAACACTAATAGCTGTGATTTGGTTAGCTAACATGGTGATATAAATGTAAGTTCAGCTTCGTTACGCATTGAAATTGTCTCTAATGACAAGATGTGATGATAAACACGGTGATTGAAATATTAAAGTTCACATAAAAATTTCATCATAATTTTCACTTTAACACGATATCCTTTAGCAACATATCGAGTAGTTTATCATGTTTTTCATCGATCCACTCAACCGTTTTTTTGTGGTGTCTTGCAATGCACGTACTTTCTACATCGATCAGAGCTCAATGTCATTTTTCTGGCATTTTTCACATTTTCAAGATGATTCAGACAGTGCGTTTTTTTACAGTGATGACGATCATGTTTGTACCTTCACTTTTTTTTTTCCACGCAGCGCTGTTCTTTTGGGAGTATGATTCATGAAAATTTACTATTGAAACCAAGTTATGGCGAATGGCGACGTTGTTATTAGCCGTTCTTGTCGCGTGCCACACAGGCTATTTACACAAACAGGGGGCGCCAGTGAATGGCCCTGCGTATACAACTTACGCCTAAATAACTTTGATTTCCGAGATTTTTGACCAGTTTTTTGTGCTAATATTGTCTACCTCATGTCTGCCATGGATGATGGATACACCCGGGAATTACTCACTCAAATACTGGAATTTGCATGACTCGAGTTTTTCTTGTCATCTTTCCCAAAATGATTGCCAACAATGTTTCGTGCATAAATAGGATATGTGTGTATATCTTGCGCAAGAAACCTTTAAAGGTTAATGAATTTTACTTGTAAAAATATATTAAGAGCAACCTGGTTTAAAATGTAAAATCCTGTATTTCAAAATTTCTTGAATCACCAAAGACTACGTGAAATTTATGGACCACTTTGTTTTTCACAGAAAGTTCACTGCTATTATAGGTAATGAGGTGATATTTCACGATTTTAGAAGTCACATTTGAGGAAAAAAAATAATCGTTTTTAGACAAGGAAGAATACAAAATATACTAATTCGTTAGTGTCAATTTATCGTTATTGCAACATACTGTAAATAAGAAAGTGAATTCTGCCAATTATGAAGAAACGTTTTAAGGGCATATACTTCATAAATCAACAACATATACTATAAACAACAGCAATTAATAAATTGAATTTTCTAAAAAAAAATTTGGATGACTGCATCAATTTGGTCACTTACATTGAAATATACGTTATGATTTTTCCTGAAATATCATTCCAAGTGCTGTAATGAAGTTTATTTTGTTTATTACTTTCAATATATAACGTACATGTATTTCTGCATATTAGAGTTGCACACAAATTTATCAGAAATTTGATTAAATTATGACGTTAAAGTTGGTCATGGATATATATGTACATACCCACATACCCACGTGGAAAAGAAATGCATTTCAAAAATGCATATAGATTGAGACACTGAAATGCATTTCAAAATGCATTTTGAATATATTTTGAAATACATTTCAAATGCATTTTTAGAAAAAATGTATTTAAAAATGCGTTTGGAAATACATTTTTAAATACATTTTTAGAAATGCATTTTCAGTGTCTCAATCTATATATGTATCATAAATGCATTGCAAATGCATTGCAAATCATTGTAAATGCATTTCCGTTCCATGTGGGTATGTCTGTGATTGACATGAAATTAACATTACACTGACTTTCATATTAAAATGACATGATATAAAATTTCAGTTCGATAGATTTTCGATAGTTTTTGCCTATTGACGTCACTTAAGTTGATGTTTAGTTGTTTGGTCCCCTAAATCCAAATTTGCTATGGAAGAGTTGCATCTTGTTGGCTTGCACACTTAGGACCATTGCGTCATATAGTAGACCGCCTAGGTTCGCCCTATGACAGAGCGGTCCATCCTAGCCCCTAGGGCCATGGGAAATTCAGAGAAAAATTTATATTGGCAATATGTTTAAGATGACTTGGTTCAAACTGAAGGATATATTGAGAATGCACGAGGGTGTGCGAAGGGCGACGTATAGGGGTGTGTTAATCTAGAAAAAGTTTGACATTTAATAAAACACGATAAAACGTGGTAGCTATTACAGGGCACTTTCTTTGTTCTAAAGTTGAGGAAATATAACTAGAATAGATATAATAGGAAGAAAATCTGATAAAAACGCTCGAAAATCCCAAGAAGTCAGACGTGTTTTTTCCTATTATTAGTAAAAAAAAAAAACTCAGTAAAAGAGCAAAGGCTCTGCCAATTACTGGCAGACATAAACAGAATTAGGGTTATCTCGATCCGTAAAACTTTTGTAAATAGCATGTCAGATATGCAAGATGTGCATTGGATCCTTATAACTATTATTAAATTAAATAAAGACGGCAGAATTTCAAATTTAATTAAGCTTTTTTTTTTAAAAAGGTCAATGTAGTATAAGGAAATGTGCATTGAAGTTGCTTATGTTTTTCTTAATTCAAATTGCTGGTAAGCTTTGATAAGGTGGGAACAGGTGATGAAAGGATACATATTCATGGAAACTACAAATTCCGAAGCACAATTCTTAAAACTACCATGTTCGTTTTCAGCTGCCTTTGAATAGCACTTAATACTCAGGAAAAGAAGAATGATAAATATATTCATTATCACTTTTGGCTTCCAACACGTATAGCAAAGTTGCAGTAACTTTCTTGGCGCATATGCAACTTTACGCAAGTCGAATATCAAAGTTTTGCCAAATAAAAATGTACAGTTTGAAAGGGTGGTCCTTAACAAATGTCTCTGTAGGAGTGACCACCAGGAGTGACCTGGCCCATGGGCCACAGGGACGCACTGGCGCCTGGCTCCCAAGAGGAACGAACATGCTGGCAAAGGAGCCATATCAGTTTTACCAATTTCCAGCTTTTCTGTGCGTACTTTTAAGGGTAATCACAACCAGGTTACAACCCTATGTATTTCAATGGGTGAAATTTTAAAACACACTCACAGCTAAAAAAAAAAGAGATTAAATAAAAATAAAAATTGTTTAAAATAGCTTGATAAATCAGCAATGATATTACTTTGTCGTTTTTCACTTTGATATGATAGGTTTTTTTTAAATTAATAAACAAGTTTGAAAAATGTCTGCTAATTTGCATTCTCATGCTGCCACTTGCTAGCAGAATGTGCAAATTAACGGACATTTTTCAAACTTGTTTATTAATTTTAAAAAAATCAACCATTTCAAAGTGAAAAACAACGAAGTAATACCATTGCTGATTTATCAAGCTATTTTAAACAATTTTTATTTTTATTTAATCTCTTTTTGTTTGGCTGTGATTGTGTTTTAAAATTTCACCCATTGAAAGTGTTAAGGTTGTATTTAAAATTAAGGTGATATATAACGTTATACATGATATGTATTTATAAATGAAAATGCCCATATATTCTCATATATCCTATTGCGCCGGGTTAGCCGGCTCTCCGGCCCAGGATTCGGGGATCCGGGGGCCCCCTTCTCGTCAAGCCTGCTTACAGTAGTGTGTTATAACCAGGAGTACACCGACCTACAGGTATACCGGGAAATTTTCCTGTTCGCCCTCCACTTGAGAACTAAGTGGCGCCCTCTTATAGGAATGAAGGGGGGGGGGGGCTGCAGGATTAGTTGTCGCCCTCCTGACACTTTCCTGACATAAAGAAAATACACTGCCTAGCCATAATTCCTGAGCCCTTGCATTCATTATATAGTCATCCTTGGACCCCCATATAATTATGCAGTAGTGCATATAATTAACATAATTATGTCCTCGTCTAATGCGTTACGTATAAAGGGACAGATGTGGAGTAGTTTTTGTTAAATTTAATCATGGCACCTAGTATATGCTGTCAAGCAGAGAAAGGCAAACCGATTAGCGAGTTTGATCGTGGACAAGTTGTTGGTGCTCGAGAGCATTTCTTACCCATGCATTTATTAGTTTAGAGGGGTTCATTAGCTTACAAGGGTTTATTAGCTAAGAAGGGTTCATTAGCTTAGAGTGGCTCATTAGCTTAGAGGGGTTTATTACTTTAGAGGGGTAAAATCACGATTATAGTAGGGTATAATAACGCAAATCAAAATTGTTTACTTTCGATCAGCTAGTCTTTATCTTGCATCAGACATGGCTATTGCCTCTGTGATGTTAATAATTGAATTGCATCTTATCCGTTCATGGACCATTTCCCAATTTTGGAAAAACAATGAAAAATTGCTTTCAATTAAGTTAGTGATGATGTGGCGTTTTCACGGTATTTTCGTGTGATCTTATTTTTCGAAACCAGCGTGAATCTGGGGAATTCCCATGACATGAATTGAAACTAAACGTTGATTTATCAACATTAAACAATGAGCTATTATAGCTTCACGCATTTAAGAATTGCAGGTTTGCAGTCCCTTTGCAATCAAAGAAACCTGTAGCGAGATAAGGGCAGTATATTTAATATCGCGATGTCTCCTATTGTTGTTGGATGTGTTTCACTGAATGTATTTTTTTTTATGGAAATCCCTAATCGCAAAGGGAAGTCCTGGTGCACTTTGACCTCTATATAATTAAGTCGTATTTTAGGAAACTGCATGCAGTAGCGCATGCAGTCAATATACCACACATTTTATGTTGAAGATACGCTGCAATTCCATGGGTCCAGTGTTGCATTGCTGAGATGCCCTGAAACCAAACTTGCAAAATGTGGGCGACTTTAATAGACCTTGGCATTTAAAGGTGAATTTCTGGGAGGAGGAGGATGCGCATGCGCATGTTCGGCTGTCAAGATTATAGCGGTCTCAACACTGATAATCCACAGGAAAGATGCTAACGCAAGATTAGCCTAGATTAGTTTTAGTTCTCGGTATTATATGAAAATGTGGGGTTTTCAAAGCAAGATACCGATCAATTATCAAGGCTTTCTGTGAATCCATAGTGGAATTTTGAAGGTATACTGTCTCACTTTGATGGAGAAAGCCAGGGGATATTTAGAGGGAGAGGCTCGATATGGATGGGAAATAGTGCACCTCTTATTCTCAAAATTGGCAATGACTTTGATGACTCACTTTTAACAATGTAAAAATAAAAAAATCTGTATTTTTCTTTGGTTTGCAATCCAGTAAAATACATTTAAAAAAAAAAAAAACATTTGGAATTTATCATTTAGTTGAATTATTTCAATTTCTCACAAATGTCTAGTATTTAGTAAAGAACAACCAAAACATTACTATACTGCAGTGTTTTCCAGTTAAGTGATGGACCAGTTTTATACATGTATATTGTATAACGTTACGGAAGCAATACATATTTTAGCATAGTTTGTACAGTATAAAGTGCAAGCAGGTTCAGATAGTTACTAGACAATTACATTGTATTGGTTCATGCCATGCTGTATTTTTAACATCTCAACAGTTATTTAGTGCCTAAAGCCGGGTCTCCACCAAGACGTACATGTACGTATAAACACGTTTTTACAAACATGCAAAAATGTTTGCCCTCCGGGTTTGTTTCAGCCGCCATTTTTTAAATATATGTAAATATCAAAATTGTGTCGCTATTAAAGACATTTAATAGGTGCACAATTTTGATATTTACATATATTTACAAATGGCGGCGCCGACGCCGGCGGTCGAGTGGGTTACGTGCTTGCCTCTCGATCCTAAGATGCTGGGTTCGCTCCCAGGTCGAG